>JAGDYQ010000194.1:0-12966 GCA_021962125.1 Bulinus truncatus | reverse complement strand
TGAAATACGATTGAAACAAGATTGAAAAACAAGATTGAAACAAGATTTGAAACACATTGAAACAAGATTGAAACAAGAATTGAACAAAACACACTGAAACAAGATTGAAACAAAGATCAGAATTGAAACAAGATCGAAAAAGTACTGGACTATTTGCGCGATGGGGCAAGTTTAGGTGCGTCACACAAGTACCACCGCAATGCATAATTGCAATGCACCATACCATCTGCATGCAATTAAGGTACATTTTGCATTTATGTACGATTTGCATTTAGTATTAGGCGGCCATTTGCATGTACACGGCCAACATTTTCGTTTACGCACATGGCAACATTCGCGGATGTTCTAGGCACATATCGCAATGCACATGCACATCTACGTACGGGTTACCGCCTGGCAATTATACCCGCTACCATTTCTCCGCACGCAATTACGCACCATCTCTTTAATTTCCAACATTAGTGGCTTCATATCCGTACGTAGGGACATATATCGGCATGGTATTTTCGGTACGTACGAAGGTAAGCTATTCACTAAAAGTACGCACCGATGCGATATAATAATGCAACTGATTTAATGAAACATGCATTGCACTTACGCTTAATCTAATAATAATATATTCTCGCGCGCGCCATTTTTTAAAGGACATTAACAAGCCGGGCGCACCGCGCTGTCTTAACACCGATGCTTCACTGGATGCGTTGCCATAATAACATAATAATGCGGGAATTTTTAATTTATACGATTGGCATAGACATCAATAATAATGGAGATTATTTCTACACATCAGAGAAGCTGTAAATCAATAACACATCACTGATATTCAGGTAATTAATAAATTAAATGGAAACATACTTTAATGGTCAGAGAAGCTAAATACTTATTAAAGTGAGTAACGAGAAAAAATATCTCAAACCAATACTGACTTCGGGTTTCCGGCTCTGCCTTTTATTTAGCAGATTTGTCTAATCGATTATCTGGTCTTTCACTCGGAAATAATATCTGCTCGATCATTGTCACATTAAAACAGGATATTGTATTTGCAGCTATCATAAATATATTGCACCTGATGCGACAACTCGAGAAAGGACAGATGACTAGCCTGTTGGCAGCTTCTCTATACCACGATCAAAGGATGAAAGACTGATTAGACAAACAGACAGGCTAGAAAAAGACGTATCAAACAGGCAGTGGAAGATTGCAGATAGACAGATGGGGACAGGCATGAAAGACAGATGACAGACAGGGATAGGTCAGATGAGGTAATGTGATATGGACAGATGATAGGATAGATGGATTAGGGATAGGGATAGATAGATAGATGATAGATAGGATTAGATGTAGATAGATAGATAGATAGATAGATGGATAGATAGGGATAGATAGATAGATAGATAGATGGATAGGATAGATAGATAGATAGATAGATAGATAGATTAGATAGATTAGATAGATAGAAAGATAGATAGATATTAGATAGGGATGTGATCGGATGTGATGATGTATTAGATGGATAGATAGGGATAGATAGATAGATTAGATAGATGATTAGATAGATAGAAAGATAGATAGATAGATAGATAGATGATGATAGAATAGATTAGAAGGATAGATAGATAGATAGATAGATATACTTCTCTCAATAGGGGAAAAGGGGGGGGGGGGGGGGGGGGGAGCATACAATACATTCTCAATATACTTACGTTATATACATCTTCAATACATTTTCATGCAACATACACTTAATACACTCTTTACGCAATATGCATCTTCATTACACTTCTATGCAATATACATTCTATCACTTCATGTATATTTTCATTACACTTCTATGCAATGCAGATATTAATATAGTTTCCATAGTAATATACACTTTAATACAATTTCATGTTCAACATATTTCAATACACTCTACGCACATATACTCAATACATCACGCCATATTTATTCTGAATTACTCGTGATAACATTTCGCATGTTAAATATATACATCAGGCGCGAACACAATTTTACTTCCATACACTTTCACCCTCGTTATCAAATATTTCTATTTTGCCTTTGGTGCGATTATTTCAGTCTCACTTTATTTTTAAAATGCAACATAGGCCATTTCGATGATCATTTCACTCACAGAAAAAATCAAAATCGACCAGAAAAATTAATGCGTCGTACTTGTCTGACATATTCATATTTTGAATACGTTCGGTCAGATTGAATTTCTCATCAATATTATTCACCGCTTCTACTTCGCCTGTCGGAACATAAATCATTAAACATTACTCACAGACAGAAGATCGGACAAAGCGGTGCTACTTCATAAATATAATGCACCGGGCTTTTCGGGCTGGTTTATGGGTCATTTCGTAAATGGCTCATTCAAAGGTCACTTGAAGCATTTCTGAGCGCGCTCGCCGAGATTTGCCGGGCTTTCGCGGGAGTCATTGGTATTAATTTTTGATTTCTTTCTCGGTTTTGAAGCTCTCCAGGTTTCAATACTAATGATTCTCAGTAGACCAGGTCGATTCTGCAGGCATGAAAGCGCACATTTCATCGACATGGAAACAATGTGAAAATGTAAAAACCCTCAGAGGGCGGCGCGGGCGCGGCGGGGCAATGGGAGAGAGTAGAGTCAAAATCAACGAAATTTCATCAAGTCATTAGATCAGGATGTCGCGCGTCAGTACATCGCGCGATAACAAAAGTGTCATGGCTTGCTAACATAATAAAATGATTTATCGATTTAAAAAATACCACAATTTCAATCTATTTCAGAATATGAACAGACGCAATTTCTGTAAAATAAATTTTATCGAAAAATTAAAATAAAAATATTAAATAGCATTAAATACACAAATTCCCTCGATTTTCTCGATCTAAAGTGATGAGATATCACGCCAGCTCACTAAACATTATCGAAAGAATATTATTGTAATATTTATATCATAAGTACGCCCCTTACTATAAACCTGGTTACTCACTCATTAAATAATTCCCAGACTTTGTATGAAATATATGATGGACAATCGAAAAATATAGCTCACGGGAACAGAAACATACCTGAGAATTATCTACCCCATACAAAGACGATGAAGATTCCCTGTAAAAGTTGTTTCATTTCACTATGCCTTCACTACGGGACTTTATCAGATATTTCAATTAGCTAATGTTTATATTTACATCGCGAACCCCAACCAGCCAACATTTGGCACTTCACGTCAAATAAGAGTTAGATAGCTTAAGAGAGCGTTTTTCAAAACCAACCAATCAGATTCGTGAAATAAGAGACTATTCGATGACGCGTACAATCATCTGGCTGCGCCCCTAGGAAAACATTCGCGTAGGGACAAATTGGCCTCGCGGGCTGATTGGATAAAATTTTGTTTGAATATCACTAGTTTCAAGCATTTAATCTTAAGAAATCAAAATAGACGGGTTATTTTTAAAATTATTGGATAGAATCAAATATCGAGAAACATAGACCTGCTGCCCACGCTCACGGGGAAACCTAAATTTCATTTTCACGGGAATTTTCAGAAATTATAATATAGCCATTATCAGGCTTAGGATTGTAACACGATGGGAAAAACAAAATACGGGTGAATCTCGGAGGCTTTGTTATGATTTTAAAGTATTAAGATTGAAAAAGTTCGAAATCAATGATGACCTCTGGTAAAATTTATGAGAGATAATTTAAATTTCTTTTATTCAGTGAGAAAATTTTAGTTGAAGAAAAAGTGATCATCAGAGGATATGGGTAAATCACTTTGTAACATGACTCTTTATGACTCAAGATGATTCTCGAAGACTTAATCCAAACTTAATATTCTCGAAGTTGACTGAATGACTGTCCATTCATTAGGATGGTCGTACCGGGGTGTAGAGCGTTCGGCTGAGGTCGGACCTTAGTCAGGTCGGGTTGATGAAGTCCCCCTAGTCACCTGTCTATAAGTCGGAGTACTTAGATTCATTCAACGGCTATAGCTTAGAATGGCTTATTAGCTCATAGAATAGCTTATTAGCTCATAGAATGGCTTATTAGCTCATAGAATGGTTTTATTAGCTCATAGAATGCTTTATTAGCTCCTTAGAATGGTTTATTTAGCTCATAGAATGGTTTTATTAGTTCATAGAAGTGGTTTGATTAGCTCCCAGAATGGCTTATTTAGCTCATGGAGATGGTTTGATTAGCTCATAGAATGGTTTATTAGCCTCCAGAATGGTTTATTAGCCTGATAGAATGGCTTATTAGCTAACAATAATTTCATTAGCTCATAGAATGGGTTCATTACCCTCATAGAATAGCTTGCTACTTGAAAATTTCATAGGCTCCTAAAATGATTGGCTTACAATATTATCTCCTTGCTTCGAAGAACTGATAATTTGATCATAAGATTTACTCATTGGACTTTCTTTAAACATTCATTATTGGTTGTTTATGCGCTAGTTCTAATCTGGTAACACAGTTACATTGTAATTCTAATGTAGCGGTCATACTACAGTTTTCGGAGTGGGCATTAACTTATTTCATCTCAAGGATCTGTCAAATGTTCTTCCTTTTTCAATTACTTATGGTTTTGGACTATTTTGAATTATTTTCTCTTTCTCTAAACAAAACTATACATAGATAACATGCTGCCAACACAGAAAACAGTGTCTATAAATAGCAATATTTACTGGGGTTTAGTTTTTTTTTTTAACTGAAGTATCAGGGAATGTTGTGATTCAGTTGTCAATGTTTACATTCGTCTCCATCAAAACTTATGACTTAAGTGACGTTGAGGTAAGTCTTTATTTACCTTCGGATGCGGATATCATATGATTAGAACGACGTTGTTTACTGCTGTACACGGCATACACTGTCATTAAATATTACTGTCGTCTTACTTTTTGTTTACTGTAAACAATACGACGGAGAGTTACTGATGTTCTCCGCAGAGAAATGGTGGATAGGTACTTGGTTGGGGTGGAGGAAGGGGGGGGGTGATCGAAACGAACAGTTTGATGGGTTGGGGGGGGGGGAAGGGGCGTTGCAGAGAATGTTCGAGAGGAAATGTTTCCCTACCAGTTATGGGAAACATGAAGAAGGGAGTGGGGAGGGAGGAAAACACACGTATCTCTGGGTGTGACAGACGCTGACACTCTGCAGTACACAATAAACAAACATTTAGTTGTCAACGACAGAATACATTTTATATCAGGACAACACGCGTATCTCTGGGTGTGACAGACGCTGACACTCTGCAGTACACAATAAACAAACATTTAGTTGTCAACGACAGAATACATTTTATATCAGGACAACACGCGTATCTCTGGGTGTGACAGACGCTGACACTCTGCAGTATACAATAAACAAACATTTAGTTGTCAACGACAGAATACATTTTATATCAGAAACAGACTAACACAAGCTGTGTCTGTCAACATATGGCAGCTGTGTGGGTGTTTGTATAGCTGTGTGTGTCAACGTATGTAGCTGTGTGGGTGTTTGAATAGCTGTGTGTGTTAACTTATGGCAGCTGTGTGGGTGTTTGTATAGCTGTATGTGTTAACATATGGCAGCTATGTGGGTGTTTGTATAGCTGTGTGTGTCAACATATGTAGCTGTGTGGGTGTTTGTATAGCTGTGTGTGTTAACATATGGCAGCTGTGTGGGAGTTTGTATAGCTGTGTGTCAACATATGTAGCTGTGTGGGTGTTTGTATAGCGTGTGTCAACATATGGAAGCTGTGTGGGTGTTAGTGTAGCTGGTATTGTCTCAACATATGTAGCTGTGTGGGTGTTTGTATAGCTGTGTGTGTTAACATATGGCAGCTATGTGGGTGTTTTTATAGCTGTGTGTGTCAACATATGTAGCTGTGTGGATGTTTGTATAGATGTGTGTGTCAGCTCATGGCAGCTGTGTGGGTGTTTTTATAGCTGTGTGTGCCAACATATGTAGCTGTGTGGGTGTTTGTATAGCTTTGTGTGACAACATATGGCACTGTGTTGGTGTTTGTATAGCTGTGTGTGTCTACATATGGCAGCTGTGTGCTTATTTCCATAAGCGGAAATATAAAAAAGCAAGAAATTAAAATCCCAGGCAGTCATGAGTTTTAGGAAAGGGGGGGGGGGGGGTAAATGACGTTACCAGTCGGCTAATTCGTTACAAATTACTTGCTCGACCTAGCGGTGGCCTGTCCTAGAGCTGTAGAGCCACCAGCCCCTTTCCCCCCCCCCCTCCCTCCTTCACAAGCCCGGGGATGAGCTGGAAATGATGGGACCTGAACGACAGAAGTGCAGGATGATTGCTTTACGAGGTCAGCGCAATTTGACGTGAGCTCAAAGCAAGGCACATAAACAAAGGCAATCGTGAGTGGAAATAGAACAATAAATCTGGGTAAATGGAACGACAGGGCTGTCTATTCAAAGTGAAAACTGGCACGACGGATGATTTCTGCGAAACATGAGTCTCGTTCGTATTATAAGATTCGAGTGGTAATTACAAACGAATTGAGTGAAATTGGAAACTTGTGGTAATCAATGTGTGTACATTAACGTGCGTCTCGGTGATTGATTTCAGTTGTTTTGTTACAGAACATTATTCCTGGGTACGACGGTTATTCTTCTGTTTGATGAAGTTCCGTTAACTTCTGTTGTTCTATTTGTTGTTGCTGTTATTTTTTTTGTCGTGACGTTCCGTGAAAGAAAAGGGTTTATCACTGGAGCCAAACAGATCGGGACAAGCTATAAGCAAATACCGTTCCATTTTGGTCTTTCCGTGGCCAGAACATCAATGTAGTCATCTACTTTTAACAAAGGCACAAAATAAAAAGACCAAAATAGAAAGTTATTGGGCGAATATGTTTTTGAGGTTCTGGCTGGAGAAATCCACAGTTCTAACGGAATGTACATCTAGTCCGCTCTCCCCGTGATGTCATCAGCGTATCCCAAGGGAGTTAACCTCAGGCTGCATAAATACTTGCAGTTATCTTCCCCTCCTCTGACAAGCTCGGTCGCCCAGACCACACCGAGGGCATCATAAGGTGACGACCACTGCAGCCTTCCAACACCAACCCCTCCCCCAACCAGCTAATCTTATCCACAGACGGGATTGGGGGGGGGGGAGGGGAAGATGGGGGAGTCCTCAGCCTGGGGTCGGCTGACCGACAGGTCAAAATAATTATGACGTCACGTATCAGGCCTTCTACCTAGGTGGCAATACGGCCATATTATATTGTTGTCATTTGTTTTTTTGTTTGTCTGGTCATAGGTTATGTAATCAGTTCCTTGTCAGCCTATATGGCTGCATTCACCTCTGTTACCTCAATAGTGGTTTGAATTGGAAAGTTGCATTACTGACTCAAAAAGCTAGTTCAAGTAATTACTGCGTTTTCTTAATTCCCCTTGGTCCCCATCCGTTGATAATTAAAACCCAAAACTGTGAATTAGGATGCTGGTAAGATGTCTAATAATTTTTCCACATAGAGGGCGGCAGACAGAAACTACGCGACCTGCATCGAGGGCCGCAGAGAGAAACTACGCGCCCGGTGCAACAAAGCTTGGAGGGCCCCTGTACTATATATATTTACAAATTGTTTGAAAATTACACTTATAAATCAAGCGGGAAGCTTTGGTAGGCCCCCTTGAGCTTCAAGGGCTCCTGGAAGATGTAGTAGCAGCATCTCATCTCATGTGTACACCCCCACCACTGTCTAGGCCCCCACAGCTTTGGCTACGGAGACAACGAGAATTGGAAAAGGTACTTGTTGGAACTAAGTACTTGTTGGAACTAAGTACTTGTTGGAACTAAGTACTTGCTTGAAACGTACTTGTTGGAACCAGAGTATTTGCTTGGTTCAATGTATTTGTTGAAAAGTTACCATAGACTCGAACCTAGATCTCACAAGAGTTTTTAGTATGTGAACTCAGTTTTATAAGACGGGGAGGAAATAGCAGCAGAATATTTTATTTAAAGTTTCCAACCTCAAGTAAAATGTAAAAAAGGGAAATAAATCAGTTTATAGGAAATCCTTGAAACTTTGAAATTGTGACGTTTTGGACAAGTTGAGCCGGATGTCCGACTGGTGGATCGTTAGATAAACATATCATGGCGAACACTATGTACGGTAACAACATGAAGGAGAAAAAACTACAAAAAAAAAATATAAAAGAAGTCATTTCACAAACATGTAAACAACATTAATTGAGATATACAGCAGTCAGTCAGAAAACAAAACACCCAAATATGTTTGACATTAAAATCAAATGAATGTCAAATGTTGCTCAAGCGATGACTAAATCAACCCCTTCATACTACATGCTCTCCCCATTACTTGTCTCTCTTATCATCCCTCTCGTTTACCACACACTCACTCTCCCTAGATACCTGCGCCAATAAACATCCAAGAGCCATGGGCTACTCCAGCCAATTGACCTTCCTGGAAATGCCCAAACCGTGGACATTTACATTTCAGCCAACTGACCTTCGATATTGCACGGAACCGAAGCCCGGTGACCTTCCATATTGCACGGAACCGTAGCCCGGTAAACCTTTCATATACGATAATGAATAGCACTGATGACCACTCACCAACACCCTCCCTACCCTCCCCCCCCCCGTATGTTTTCTACTCAGCTAATAGTGCACCCGGTTGGTTTTTACCACTGACTGTTTGGTTGTTACTATTGACCGGTTGGTTGTTCTAGTTCAGAAGTGTAGAGTTCTGGCTGAAACTAAAGTTTGAATTTTTTTTTTAAACTCATATGGAAGGAAGGGGGAGGGGCAATTAACAGTCTGACGCCGAGTCCGCTTGGATAGATACGCCCCTGTCTCGCTCGCAGTGATTCTCACGATCCGTAGTCCTCGTTCAACCCCCCTCCATGGATGCGTACAGAAAACAGACTGGACTAGACGCTGTGGCCAAGTAAGGGAGAGAAAATTTCATCAGACAATATTGACTTGATTAAACTCCCCTGCTGGGAGTCATGCAATAATGGCTAAACTCACAACTAGGCCGCCAGAAAAAAACTTACATTAAAGACAAAAAACTTAGAAGTTATGTTGTTGAAAATAAAAGACGCGAAAACAAGAAAAAAATATCACTCGAAATGAGAAAAATTGTTTGATAAAATGTTGTGCTAATACAGTGCGCTTGAAATTGAAATAATTTTTTCACACCTACTTCTGCATCATTTTCACACTTTGTCGTAACAGATTTGAACTTTATTTCCCCCCCCGCTGATTATTTGGTTTCACACCTTTAGGTAAACTATTGTTACATAACATTTATTTACTGGGTTTTTGAAAAGTAGTTATACATTTCAGATTATATTTTTATGTCGGGGATATGTAGGAATGTATGGTGGTGGGGGGTTGGGTGGGGAGGGAAGCGGAGTGTATGGAGGGGTGCATGTGGTCTTACTGATATTGATGTTTGAACAGACAGTTTAAGAAAATAAATGTTTTTATTCGCCTCGTGTATCTGTCGCACGTGATGGTAATATAGATTTGTTTTGAATCTGTCTGTCATTGTGGTATTCTGTTACTGTCTTTATTTCTTTCATCATGGCATTTTTTTTTTTTTACGAATTATATTGTTATGTAGACAGACAGACTTAAAGACAGACAGACAGACTGCTGGTGTATGACAGACAGACTTACAGACAGACTTACAGACGGACAGACGGATGGATGTGATAATACGTTCAGAAGGAGCAGGGGTGTTCGAATAGATAGATAGATAGATAGATAGATAGATAGATAGATAGATAGATACAGAGAGGATATAAAGATAGGATATGATAGATAGATAGATAGATAGATAGATAGATAGATAGATAGATTAGATAGATAGATAGATAGATAGATAGATAGATAGATAGATAGATAGATAGATAGATAGATAGATAGATAGATAGATAGATAGATAGATAGATAGATAGATAGATAGATAGATAGATAGATAGATATTGATAGATAGATAGGAGCATCAAGTGAAATAGTACATAATTTTTTTCGACTAAAATTTAACCTAACCGTAGTATACCGCAACTAACTGTACTGTGGCTGTACTTTGTATTGGAAAACGTGTTTGTAAAAGTTGAAAATGCAGCTATGGTTACAACAGCCATTTTCCATTTAAACAATAGTACGTTGAAGAAAGGTAAACATTGGGTTAACAATGGTACTTTGAAAGGTCAAAGTGAGGTATATCGGAGTATAAACAAGAGACTCAACAAGTTTCAGGAAAGAATGCTTGTAATTATAGAATACAGTTTAATGTAGAAGGCCACACGGTAAATAGTTGATGGCAAAAAGTTTCTTGTTAAAGTATTAAACGCAGTGGCGCACAACTCCAGATCGTGAGTGATGTATATAGCGGTTGTGAAAAAACATAATATATATATATATATATATATTCTATATTTCTTTTTTTTACATATATTGTAAATATCAGTTGGGCGGCCCTAGCTAAAATGGAAAATCCACGCGGCTCCTTAGCGGTGAAAAGATTGTGCCGCCCCCGTGCTAAAAAATAATAAAGGGCCGCCTTAGGGGTAAAGAGGTGCTAACTCAAACTGATGATGACCTAAGACATGTTGGGTTTATCTCATTATTTATTATGTGGTTTTCAATATATTGGTCACGCATTTAATACCTTCATAAAAATTACATCTGAGTAAAACTTTATTTTATTTATTACAAAGAAAACAAAACGAAGAAAAAACAAAACATTCCGTCCTTTATACACAAAAACGACAGGTTTAAAAGTGCATTTATAGTTAAAACGTGTCGGCCATACAATGAACTGGGCTGACTCGTGGTCCAACAGTTCCAGGTATTTCTCACTCTTCCAACAACTTTCATATTTACTTTTTTGTTTCACTGTGACACTTTTATCTGATTTAACAGAAGTGTGTTCTTGTTTGACCCCGAGCCTCGACCTCGCGCAGCCCATTCACGCCAATTGTTGTTTTTTTTCCTCCTTGAAGCCTTCAATAGCGCATGCGCAAACAGGTTGTATGGTTTACTTCTCAATGTGGCAGATGATCGGGATAACCAGTGCCGAACCTGGGGATTTGGGGCCTGAGGGCTTGGCCTCTTTGGGGGCCCCTGCGTTTTGACATTCGACACCATGACATGAGATAATGTACTTAATATTTAATGTAAAAATTGGGGCCCCCCTCTAGCTGGGGCCTGGGGGGACTTTCTAATTTGTAACCTCCTCTTCCCCAACCTGGGGACGCCTCTGGGATAACTTGGGGATGGCCGTTGGTAAGCGTGAGAAAAGTAAACTTCCGTTGAGGCCCCCCCCACGACCACGGGCCCCCCTCCTATCAACACTGATTCCATTGGCATTCAAGTTACACCGTCATACATGACTAAGTAAAAATTACACATTTACGTCAGGAAATAGTTACTAGTGACTCTTTGACTGGTGAAATAGTGACTAGTGACTCTTTTTGACTTGTGAAATAGTGACTAGTGACTCTTTGACTTGTGAAATAGTGACTACTGACTCTTTGGACTTGTGAAATAGTGACTATTGGCTCTTTGACTTGTGAAATAGTGACAGTGACTCTTTGACTTGTGAGATAGTGACTATTGACTCTTTGACTTGTGAAATAGTGACTACCGACTCTTTGACTTGTGAAATAGTGACTATTGGCTCTTTGACTGTGAAATAGTGACTACTGACTCTTTGGACTTGTGAAATAGTGACTAGTGAACTTCAATAACTGATACGCCCATGACAGTCATAAATAGAATACTGAGCGCCCGGCCATCAACAGAATACTTAATTATTTTGCAGTTTGTGATCAGTGTCGGGGTTTAGAGGCCGATTACAAGTCATCAGGGTGGGCCTAACCCTTTAGTATAATTAGTTCACTTCTCGAGAAGTTCTCACAATAGACAACACAGCGCTCAAATGTTAAGATTATAGAGCTACATATACCTAAATACATATATACCTAAATACATATCAAACTATATACATATATACCTATATACATTTATACCTAAATACAATACACCCAAATACATATATGCCTATATACATATATCCCTAAATACATATATACCTAAATACATGTATACCTATATACTTATATACCGAAAACCTATAATATATAAACCTATATATACCTATATACATAAAATCTACATACCTATTTAACTATATACCTATAATCCGGATCCCTGTATGCATATAAATCTACTTACCTATTTTTATACCTATATATGCATATAAATTGCACATACATCTATCAGACAGTTAGAAGGCATTTATGGAATAGTACACAACAGTTTTTTTGTCTTTGAAATACTAGCCTCACAATAGTTTACTGCTTCTAACTTCAATATACCGCTTCTAACTCCAATATATCGCTTCTAACTCCAGTATACCGCTTCTAACTCTAGTATACGTCAAACTCCAATATACCACTTCTAACTCCAGTATACCGCTTCTAACTCTAGTGTACCGAATTCACTTCAAAAGTTCAAAATGTTTTCATAAACAAGTGATGTATACATAACATATATTTATTGTTCATTTCTGAATCAATCCTTCATTAATCTATATATCACCCTGAGAAAATTTGAATTATGCTTGGCATTCAGACATAAATACTGCTGACTGTGTATCTGGGTGTTAAGAACAGTCTCCACACATTCAACTAATGAGCTGCCCCCATAAAGTAGCTAGATAGTGGCTGATACTGAAACACTGGGCAACTAGACAGCTCCAGATACTGGGCAGTTACGCTCCTGACAGTTAATACCTCGTTAGAACTCTGGAAACGGGGCAAAACGTTTTATTTTATTTTATTTTTTTTGGAGTAAGGGGGTAGCCTAGGACATTGACCAGGTCGTGACACCGGTACCAGTTGAGTCTGACGCCGGGCCTAGTTTAAATGACGGTAGCTGTAGCAAGGCGTTGAGACATTTAACACAACACATTATGTGTCGCCATGGAAACA
>JAGDYQ010000184.1:1984290-1994575 GCA_021962125.1 Bulinus truncatus | reverse complement strand
CTCGCAACAGGTTCTGGCCACAGATGACCTCCTTCAATCAAAAACTTTATGGGAGCAAGACGGACCTGGATGCCACCGTGCAGTTCATCATAACTATAGGCCTGGTCGTTTGAAATCCTCCATAATCATATATCGAGAACAAAGAAGAAGAAGTAGATGTTTGAGAGGAGTATGAACAACTTCTATGTCTGATAACAAACTCACAATACAATTTATTGAACTCTTAACTAAAAACTACGCAATGATTAATGAAGTATTCAAGGCAAAAATAAACACGGATAAATAATTTATACTAAATTAAATCACGGAACAGAACCGTTCTTTTGAATAGACAAATTAGGACCGAGGACCCCCCCTCTGTTTATGGGGGGGGGGGCACCTTTAGGAACGTTTACTTTGCATTAACCTAAATTGAATAAAATGACCTAACAATTGGGTCTCAGAGTGGCCCGGATTATTAAACATGATTAAACGCCCATGATTTGCAAGCAGAGAGATATTTTGGCCCTTAGCTTCGAAAATGTACTTTTTGCATAGGCGGCCCCAGATATATCTTTGTCTAGCCCCCCCCCCTCTAGAAGGACCCTGCCCTTTTAATGTAACAGATGAATCAGATCAGTGACTCAATGAAATAATTGCAAACTCCGATCAAGGGCCGTCTTACTGACACTGTGGTGCCCCCCCCCCCAGTCAGGTATGAATATTGGGGAAACCTATGATATGGCACTTGGCAGGCAGCCCTGCTATACTCCCAGTCTTTTAGGCATCTTTCTCTCACTAAGAAATCAGCAGCGTCGTTTCGGGTACAGCTTGGTGGGGGAGGAGGGTGCATGATAAATATTCCATTAAATCCCCGGCACCCACTCCACTTTGTGAAGCCACTGGAAGAAATGTAAATCGCAACTGAAACATTTTGTACACCCATACCTCGCTTTACGGCCTAGATACGTTCCACGAAATTTGGCCGCTAAGTGAAAAGCCGTATAGGGAATCAATTGTTCTAGTACAAATCCATACAAATTCAATGATATCGGTTCCAAGTTGTTTAAATATGTAACATGGTTTATCATTCAAAATGTATTTTCTCTTTTTATTTCATTTAAATTAAAGCTACATACATTGGTACATAAAATAATAACAAACTCCAACAATCAACAATAATCTATTAACAAAAACGAAACAATTTCATGTTACATAAAACATGAATATGTATAATTTTTTTTAAATGAAGACAATGAAGAAATTGTAACCTGCAGATCAATGACGTCAATATTTTTCGCTGGTAAGGATGGACCTGGCTTACAGCAATTGTCCAACGTTGTTTGTCTTGCCTTCTTGTCTAGTTCATTCTTCAATGAGTTATAACATCTAATGGCTGAGTTAATTCCTTGAGAAATTTAGCGCTACGTCTGACGTCAGGATCGTTTTCAAGGAGGAGGTTCCCTATCAGCTTCAAGTAGATCAAGCACATCACGTTCGTTCAAAACTTCCAAGCCGAGATCTTCTACTAGATCCAAAATATTTTGTCTAATTTCAGAAAGAAAATTAACTTCTGTATGCAGTGCCGAACCTAGGGATTTATGGGCCCCTCATTTGAGGTTTACTGCATTTTGACATTCGACAACATGACATGAGATAATTTACTTTATATTTAATGTAAAAAAAATATTTGGGGGCCCCTCAAGCTAAGACCGGGGGGACTTTTGAATTTGGACCCCCCTCCCTACGTACGCTTCTGTCTGCATCAGTATTTTTTTTACACATTCTGACCATATTTTTTTCCATATATGGTTCATTGTCAATTTTAATTCATTCCATCATTCACTGATGCTGTCAACAGTATCCTTAATGTTATAGTTTTTCCAAAATGTTTTAATTGAAGATTCACCATTGGTTTCCCTTATGCTGAGTTGTCGGAAAGTTCGGTGTAGGTAATGTGCCTTAAAAGTGCCTATTGCACCCTTATCCATTGGTTGGATCAGTGATGTATTTTTCGGAAAGTACTCAATCATGACATCTACAGATAGTTCGGATAAATTAGGTAGGATGCCCTGGTGCATTATACAAAATTATCAATATTTTTTCACTTTTGTACAAAAGTGTTTTTTTTTTTTGGCCGTCATAGCGAAACATTTTAGGCCGTAAATCGAAAACGTGCCATAAATGATGAAGGCCGTTATAGCGAAATGCCGTATAAAGAGCGGCCGTATAGCGAGGTATGAGTGTATTCTCATATGTACAAAGACAGATGTTTTATTATATAGCATATATATATATATACTAGTTGCAAGTACCCGGCTTTGCCCGGGTTTAAAATGAGGTTTTCTGTTTACCTTCTGTTTTCTCCCTACCCCCTCTCTCCCTCCCTCTCCCATCTCCCTCTCCCCCTCCTCTCCCCCTGTCCACCCCCTTCCTCCTTCGCTCTCCCTGCCCCCTATCTTTATCTCTTCCTCCCATTTCTCCCATACTCTCTATCCCTCCCTAACCCCTCTCTCCCTCCCTCCTTTCTCCCTCCCTCCCATCTCCACCTCTCTCTCTCCCTCCCCCTCTCTCCCCCTTCCTCCCTCCCTCATTCCCTCTCTCTCCCTCCCTGCCCCCTTCACTCTTTATCTCTCTCCCTCCCTACCCCCTCTCTCCCTCCCTCTCCCATCTCCCTTTCTCCCCCTCCTTCTCTCCCCCTGTCCACCCCCTCCCTCCCTCTCTACCCCTCCCTCCCTCCTACCCTCCTTTCCTCTTTCTCCCCCTGCCCCCTCTTTATCTCTCTCCCTCCCTCCCTCTCTCTCTCTCTCTCTATATATATATATATATATATATATATATATATATATATACTTATTATTATGGCTTCATACTTCTTCTTAAATCCTTCTTCATTCCTTTCTTTACCTTCCTCAAACTGTACATATCAGGGAGCATGAAAAAACAACAACAATTCTTCGCAGCACTAAGACTCGATACAGCACCAGCGCGCAAGTTCTATTCGATCATCGGGAAATGACGTCACAGAGGAATTTTATTTATGGCGCCGTCAAGATTATTTTAATATAGTAAAATACTAAAATAAAAAAATTTATGACAATTAAACTACCCATCGAGATGAAACGAAACCTGTCCTATAACCTTCCCCATGTAATTATGTGTATGTGTAACAAATTTCACGTAATTTGGTTGTCTAGATCTTGAGTTATAAGGGACCAGACAGACAGACAGACAGACAGTAAATGCGTCTTATAAGTATAATAGAGATATATATCCTGCAAATGATACTTGAATACATAATATGCTCCGAATTTCAAAATACCCGATTGTTTCCCTTGAGCTCATTTCCCCTCATCCCAAATGTCCCCCCCCCGGGTCCCTCAAAACATCATCTCCCCCACCTTCAACCAAACATCTTCTCCTCCCTACACCATCCAGTTTAGTGTGTAATGTCTCTCTTGGGGGGGGGGGGGGTTAAAGTGGGAAAAGCGGTTGGTAATATATTATCATTAAAATATCCTGTTTACTTTTTTTGTATTGTAGTGTAGAACACTAGAAGTATAATGGATCTATCTATCTATCTATCTATCTATCTATCTATCTATCTATCTATCTATCTATCTATCTATCTATCTATCTATCTATCTATCTATCTATCTATCTATCTATCTATCTATCTATCTATCTATCTATCTATCTATCTATCTATCTATCTATCTATCTATCTATCTATCTATCCACCCACCTTCCGGCCGTCCGTCTGTCTGTCCGCCCGTCTGTCTGTCCGTCTGTCTCTCTATCTCTCTTTCTGATTGTCATGTGTTTTTCTCTTATATTTACATCTCTTCCTCTCACCAACCTACACAAATTTACATCTCATTAGCTCCACCTCCTTCATGTCATCGACAAATGTTTGTTAATTAACCTGGTTAGAGGTTTGTTGGACTCACACCCCCCTCCCTTTCCCCCACCCCTCCCACGCCACTCGCCAATTCCCACCCGCTCCATGTAACCTATATTGATCTCTGGGTCCGTCCTTAGAAATATTTCCGGTGTTCAACATTTCCAATGTACATGTTATTTTAAAAAAATAAAAAATAAATATATTTTTTTGTTATTGGATTAAAACATATCCATCTGTATCTTAGTTTACAACAATTTTGTTAAAATAGCAAAACACAAACACATGCGTTTAAACACTCGATGAACGCTGGTAGGGAAGTGGTGCACATTCACTTCTTGTGGTAATGTAGATCTCATCCAGTAAGTACACTTGTACTGTAAAACATTGTGCAGACACACAAACAGTTCAGTGATTTGTCTTTATCAGAGCCATTCTTAGGATTTCGGGGGGCCCGAGGCTGATACATTCAGAGATATTTGGTAGAGGGGGGGGCAAGGCAAAATTAAAGTAGGGAATCCCAGATAGAGAGTTCTCTACGATCCAGCAGTATTAGGTCAATTTGACATTGGACAACAATGATCTTGAACTGAATCTTTTAGTTCACCTGCACTAAATAAAGTTGTTTTTATAATTTAATACAAGTTTTATTCAAATATTCTTTTTTTTTTTAAATAAGCCATAAGTAATTTTTAAAAAAATCATTATTTTATACCGTAATGACTGATATGATGACATAAGTGTAAGGTGAAAATCATTTTTAGTGGTGAGAAACTATTGACACAAAATTGAAAGAAATTGTTTTATTTATTTATTTTTATATTTTCCTTGTTTTTTTTTTTGTTTGATAATCTTGAATCCCAGATCCAGAGTCGGCCATTGTGGTGAGAGTTTAAATTTATTGGGCGGCATTCTTCAGATCAAAACCACCACACTTTCATACAAGGGCCATTCACATATTTTGTTTAACGCTTTATGATTTTAAAAAAAAAATATAGCCTAACTCCATTATAACAACATATAACACAATTTAGAACCCCCTTTCTATTATTATCAGGCCCTAAGAGAGGGGGGGGTGCAGCCGGTGCGCCGCACCGGGGCCCATGAAATTTTAGGGGCCCATCATGAGCAGTAGATATAAATTAAATATATTGGAGTCAATAAAAAAAATCACGATTTTGTTTCCCTTGTCGGCTATTTTGTAACACAGCTTACTGTAGGTTGAGTACTGCTTCCAGATCTGCTTTAGCTACACCTGAAGGCTGGCCAGCCAGTGCCAAGTGGCGAAAATTATGTAGCAGGGTTCCCGAGCATGAAAAGAGTAATGGACATAAGGAATGCTATCTAGCTTGGCGTGAACTGGAAAGACGCCCGTCAATGCAAGAAGGTATTGAAAATCTACTAGAGGCATCTATTAGAGTGGTACAACATTTTGAAACGAATTATTGATGTTACCCTTTTTTTTTTAGGTCTTGCTTTTCAAGGCTCTTCGCAACGCATTGGTGACTCAAATAATGGACATTTTTTAGGTTTGATAGAGTTGCTTTCCCGCTGGGATCCCATTTTAAGAGAACCTGTTAAAAGTAGAAGAGTCGCAGAAAAAGGGGGAAAGGCTGCAAGTACATTACCTATCTATTTATTCTCAATATGAATTCATTGCAGAATGCCCTGACCTTGTAAAGCAGTACATTTTAGGTGAAAGTACTATGCAATAATCGTAGATTCTACACCAGATTCATCTCATGTTGAGCAAACAACATTTCTTTTGCGTTACTTAGTTCGCCATGAATCAGGATATGAAATAGCAGAATGATTTCTAAAACGCACTTGTTAGAAGACCAGATAAACCATTATATTAGGGTATAAGGAACATGACATATATAATTTTTTTTTTTTTTTCAAAATTTTTTTTTTCAGGATTAGGGTTAGGGATAGGGTTAGGGATAGGGTTAGGGTTAGGGTTAGGGATAGGGTTAGGGATAGGGTTAGGGATAGAGATAGATATCGATTTGCGCGAAAATCCCCGGAAAATTAGTAACGGGTCGCCCGTACATATGCTAGTAGTCGACCCTCTAGAGGGTCTCGTAACAAGTGCCTTTCTAAAATTTGTTAATTGCATTGATAAAAATGGATCAGAAATAGCGCAACTAATTACTGAAACATTGGAAAGTCATGCTATCCCCCTTGCTGATTGTAGGGCTCAAGGTTATGATAATACGGCAAACATGTCAGGCAAATTCAAAGGACCACAAGCGATAATCAAAGAACAATACCATACCGCCATATTCTCTCCTTGTGGTTGCCACACACTTAACTTATGTGGTATTTATGCTACTGAATGTATTCCAGAAGCAATCACATACTTTGGAACTTTACAAACAATATATAAATTATTTAGTTGCAGTCCAAAAAAATGGGAAATATTGTTAAAACGAATTGGCTGTTCGCTTCATGGTACCAGATGGTCAGATCGAATTGAAAGCGTACAACCGTTTGTAGCTCATCTTCCAGGGGTTAAGTAGGCCTTAGAAAACCTGCTAGAACTCAAAATCACTGTAAAAACTAGGAACTAGTTCTTTTACCTGCATCATAATGTCAGTCATATGGTACAGAATATTAGTCCCCATTGATTTTTGTAACAAAACCATTCAAGCTAGTGGTGCAACTTTAGCTGTAGAAGTTACAAACATAGAAAGCTTACTTTCTCAACTACAGGCATTGCGAGAGAGTTGGAAATCAATGTGGACTGAATCTAAACTTGTTGCATCCAGTCTTCAGATAGAAATAAAATTTTTTAGGAACTATACCAAGAAAAAAAACACATTTCCACGATGAGGGTGCACCTGATGAAAAATGTAATTTTGGATAATGTTATTGGAGGGCTTACAGTTCGTTTATCTCAGGTCTACCATGGGTCAGGATCGCCTGATTAACCTAGCTAGGCTCAGTATTGAGACTGAAATTGCAAAGAATATAGACTTTGACACCGTAATTCCTAGTTTTGCCCAAAAAAAGCATGCAAAGCGACTTTGTTTTAACTATATTTGTTTATAAAATTTTTGTTATCATTTTATTCTTTTCTGTGTATTTTTTTTGTTTAATTTAGGTAAATTTGTTTATGATATATTCTAGTAATTGAACAGCTGCTTTAATTATGTATAATACAACGATCTAGACCTTTTTCAAGTTTTTTTATTTGACTTAATATAATATGTAATAATTTTAATTATTAAAGTTTCAACTTCTTTACATACACGTTTTAAACTAATAAACTGTGAAAGCTGAGCTGCCAAAACTAATTTTTGCTTTATATTGAAAAGAGGGGCCCCAAAAAAAATCTTGCACCTGCACATTTTACTCCTCTCCAGGGCCCTGGTTAGTATAATAGAAAGCTATACACTATAATAAAAAGATTGAAAAAGAAATGCTCATTATAATTATTATAAAAGGCATCAACTATTTCGGATTATAACAAAAACACCCTCCAACACGCAGACTTCATGTGTGAAAGTTCACAGCCGTCTTTAGAATCAAATAAATATTGATACGAAGTGTTAAAGTTGATAGTTCATATCAATTCAATATATTTTGAATATAAAAAAAATCACTCTGTAGATAAAACATTTTGAATTACGAATCACTCTGTAGATAAATCATTTTGAATTATGAATCACTCTGTAGATAAATCATTTTGAATTACGAATCACTCTGTAGAAATATCATTTTGTCGCGCAAGCTATTCAACAATTCCTCGATCAATGACTAAAAAATGACGACATTTGTGTTATTTTCCTTTTTAATAGTTTAGCACCTTACTATTGAAACCTAGTAGAATAATGCACAAATATGGCGGCTTTCGGGTAAAATAAATTTAAATCGGCAATGAGCATTTTGTTTATATTCTGTGGTGATGAATCATTTGTTATGGCCATAGTTTAAACATGTTTAGGATGTTGGACCAATCCAGTGGTCAGTCCAATGGTCAATCATAGGGTCTGACTTATTTGCGGCGATCTGTCAGGTCGCTCCGAACACTGGTTATGCCATTGGGTTGATCCAATACAGGATTATAATATAAAATAAACACGTGCTTATGGCATCAAAGGTAGGCGGGCTACCACAAACAACAGTTGATAGTGGAACTTATCGGTTAAATTATTAATTGATTACGTTTATTGCTGATTTCATAATACAAATAACATGAAAAATGAATACGTTCAGTACATTATTTTTGCTGATATGAAGCTATATACATTTTGAACAAGTCGAATTTGAAAAGTACAAGCGGCGGGTGCAACAGGGCCACCACGAGGGAGGGCCCGCCGAAACTGGTCAGGGGCTCAGGGCCCTCACTTTAGAAATGTACTATTCATTATTATTTTTTTTTTTTGGGAGGAGGTTTTCTAGCTGCATCACTCTGAGCCAAAACATGAAACAAAAAATATTCTGAAGTCAGAGATTCTGTAGATTGTAAAGGGAACAATTGCCTCGTTTAAAAATAATTATATTAGGGGGTCATTTAGTTATGACATAACGGTTTTTCTTTTCTTGACTGTACATTGGTGGGCGGGTGGGGGTGCACTAATTAGGTTGTGCTTAGAGTATCTAGGGGAGTTTCCCGGCACTGGATTGGTCTCACGAGATGGTCACGTGTTTTAAGTGCAAAAAACCAAATTTGTTTTTTTTTTTTTTAAATACAGACCAACGTGAAATGAAATATAATGTTTGTATTTAGGTGAAGGTTATGGTCAGTGTTATTTTTTAATATGAATTGTTTGTTTTTTTTGAGTCAGAGATCGATAGAAGGATAAATTCAAAAGTTGTTCAGAGAGCACAACAGATCAGTGGGTCTCATACTTAATCTATATGGGGCCCACTTAAAAAACCTATTCAGATTTCGCGACTCAGATGGAAAGAAAGAATAAGGATAAAGGAAAGGTGAAGTAAAGATAAAATTAATTTAAATATTCCCGATTAAATAAATATTAAATTTTCGGCGACCCACCTCAAATAAGCCCGCGATCCACAAGATGGCCGCGACCCACACTTTGAGGTTTTCTGGATACGATGACCTTTTAACATTGTTTGATTCTCTGAAAGATAGACAAATTCAATTATTTTTGCTGCATCAACATATTATGCAGTTTAGAAATGAGATATTTGATACGTTATATACGTTCACTTCCTCCATGGGGAACTTAGTTTTTGTGTTTACCATGTAAACAAATGTCTAGCGTTTCAACGTATCACAGAAATATACATATGTCAGACCTGCATTAAACAACATAGCAGCTTACAGTGCCATAACTAGCGTCAGTGGCGCACGGGGCGAACTTTTAAAAAAAATGCCTCCCGTTACTATGTCAAACATTAATAAACAAGTGAAAATGCTGCCCCCTTGCTCGTGGCAAAGTAAGGGCCACCATGGGCAGACCGCCCTTACTTAGTTTCGCCTCTGGCAAATGAAACTTTGTTTGGGGGGGACCCCGTGATCTGTTTTTGTATTTCAAGTAAGGAACCAATCAAGTAACGTGTTACAAACAAATAGAACATATTAGAAAGTCTGAATATGTACAAGTGTGCGTGAGAATGATTTAATTATTTAATGTTATATCCGTGAGTTTATTTGACCTTACATCCGTCTATTTATATGACCTTACATCCGTGTATTTATTTGACCTTACATCCGTGTGTTTATTTAATCTTATATCCGTGTGTTTATTTAATCTTATATCCGTGTGTTTATTTAATCTTATATCCGTGTGTTTATTTAATCTTATATCCGTGTGTTTATTTAATCTTATATCCGTGTGTTTATTTAATCTTATATCCGTATGTTTATTTAATCTGATATCCGTGTGTTTATTTAATCTTATAACCGTATGTTTATTTAACCTTATATCCGTGTGTTTATTTAATCTTATATCCGTATGTTTATTTAATCTTATATCCGTGTGTTTATTTAATCTTTTATCCGTGTGTTTATTAAAAAAAATTATGTAATGAAAACATTGTCTCATTCTAAGTTAGTTTCCCGGGGTTCAGAATTTTCGGTCGCCATGTCATAGGATTAGTTTCCAGTAAAATATTATTTAGCTACACGGACGCGAATATTTTAATCAAACCTTTATCTGATACAGGGACAAGGTGAGCATAACCTTACCCCCTACCCCCAAGCCGCCCCCAACAAACGCTGACAATTGTAGCCCCTTTGTACCTCGCCCCACCATCTTAAAAAAAATGAACAAATAAATGAATGAACAAATAAATAAATGAAGAAATAAATAAATGAACAAATAAAAAATGAACAAATAAAGAAATTAACAAATAAAGAAATTAACAAATAAAGAAATTAACAAAGAAATAAATGAACAAATAAAGAAATGAACAAATAAAGACATTAAC
>JAGDYQ010000184.1:1982534-1983790 GCA_021962125.1 Bulinus truncatus | reverse complement strand
ACAGCTGGACGACCTGGACTTTGCAGATGACATTGCTCTCCTTACACATAGCTATCAACAGTTGCAAGAGAAAACAAATCTAGTGAATGCCACTGCAAAGGAGGTCGGCCTTAGCATACACACAGCTAAAACCAAGATCCTGAAAATTAACTCCACCAGTACGAATGCAGTCACCCTAAACGGAAGTAAACTGGAGGAAGTAGAGTCCTTTACTTATCTGGGTAGCATCATAGATCAGCAGGGTGGAATAGATGCAGATGTCAAAGCAAGGATCGGAAAAGCAAGAGCCACCTTTATCCAGCTCAAGAACATCTGGAATTCCAAAGAGCAGTCTCTGAACACCAAAATTCGCCTGTTCAATACCAATGTAAAGTCAGTCCTATTATATGGAGCTGAGACCTGGAGGATTACGAAGACCACCACTAAGAGAGTCCAGGCCTTTATCAAGAGCTGCCTTAGGAAAGTTCTCCAAATACGATGGCCTGACACCATCACCAATGCCAGCCTCTTAGAACGAACCGGCCAAGCTTCAATAGAACAGGAGATCAGGAAGAGAAGATGGGGATGGATAGGCCACACATTACGAAAGCCGGCAAGCAACATCACTAGGCAAGCATTAAGTTGGAATCCTCAAGGAAAAAGAGAGGTCGGCCTAGAAACACATGGAGGCGAGAATTTGAAGCGGACATCACCAGGATGGGGTTCAGCTGGAAGCAGCTGGAGAGAATGGCTCAGGATAGAAGTCGCTGGAGAACTTTAGTTGGTGGCCCATACCCCGATAAGAGTGACGGGCAATGATGATGATGAAATGAGTGGAATGAATTAAGAAATAGTTTTCCCTCGGATTGTGCGATTGTATTCGAACAAATTTTTGACAAAATCC
The DNA here is from genome assembly GCA_021962125.1 of Bulinus truncatus. Classification (NCBI taxonomy): domain Eukaryota; kingdom Metazoa; phylum Mollusca; class Gastropoda; family Planorbidae; genus Bulinus; species Bulinus truncatus. Next base: position 1,982,907 of record JAGDYQ010000184.1, on the reverse strand, counting down.
TATACACTTCTTTTTAAGATGTGTATTTTTTTTTATTTCATTAAAAAGAAATGTCTAACGTTTATTTACATCTTGACATGTATTTCTTTATGCGGGTAGGTATATGTACATATCCAGATTTAGATATTTTAGACAAATTTATATATAATAAAATGTTATCAAACAATAGATCTGGACATTATAGACAAGTCAATACATGTATATAATGCAATTTTATAAAAAAAAAATAGATCTGAATTTTTTTATTATGTTATATAGACATAAAATTTTGATTGTTCATTATTTACTTAGCATATGTTTCATATATTTTCTGGATGATTCTTTAACAAAATACTTGGCAGCCGTAAAAAAAACGAATAATTTATTGTTTTTG
>JAGDYQ010000184.1:1860034-1975034 GCA_021962125.1 Bulinus truncatus | reverse complement strand
GCCAGCAAACCGTTTGATCTGTTTCATAATTCCGAGTTCTTCCAACCGCTGAAAAGAAATGAAGATTTACATACCTGAGATACATTTTTGTATATTCATTATGGAATTAGATATAAACCTTTGTGATCGGCTATTAATAATGTTTAATCAAACAGCCTTTAGGTTCGTAAGTCCATAGCCCAAGGCCCTAAAAAATAGACCCTACTTTATAATGATTCTCTTAGATTGTTCACCGTTAACTGTATTCACAAGGACACTTTTGTAACTTCGTACATCTTGTAGGAACAGACTTGTTCCACATAAAATGTGGAAGCCCATAATTTCACAGGTATTTTGTGATTTTTTTTTAATGTCCCTCATTCGTAGAAAATGTGGGTGTGAGGGTGGGTGAGGAGATGCATGGACAAAATATAAACATATAACTATCAGTGCTAGACACAGAGACGTGGAAAACATAAACATATAACTATCAGTGCTAGACACAGAGACGTGGAAAACATAAACATATAACTATCAGTGCTAGACACAGAGACGTGGAAAACACATTAACATATAACTAGCTTCTCATTTTCAAACTTTGTTCATTTTGTAGTTTTGTTTGCAAATCCTTTTTAGTAACAAGCCTTAGATCCAGTGGCGTCACTACAGTTGGTGTCACCCTGTGCGGAAAATGCGTATAAGATGTATGTTACTTTCATTAAACTGAGTTTGTAAACTAAGCCTTCAATTTCAGAAAACCATGTGACCACATGCATCCTTTTTTTAGAACGTTTACAAAAAAACGTGATTGATCCGAGCAGCTATGAACAGTATTCTTTTACCTAAGCTCCAGACGCTCTGCATGGTGGTACCCTGTGTTACTGCTCTGTATAAGAGACGGATGGTCGTGCGGTAAAGCGCTCTACTGTCAACCTTAGGGTCCCTGGCTCGAACGCCAGTGATGAACAATGGATATTTCATTTCATGGTGAAAGTCCCCGCTATATCTCCCGTGGTGCCTCCATGGTGGTACTATCGGCTATGGTGGGAATGAAAGAAGGGCACCATAAAAACTGTCCTATTAGTGGTTCATAGGATCTAAGAGATTTCATCTCATCCTTAAAGGTACGTCACACACCGCTCTGTAAGGTGACACCCTGTTCTGCTGCTCTGCATGGTGACACGCTGTTCTGCTTCTCTGCATGGTGACACCCTGTTCTGCTGCTCTGCATGATGACACCCTGTGCTGCTGCTCTGCATGGTGACATCCTGTTCTGCTGATCTGCATGGTGACACCCTGTGCTACTGTTCATGTTTTCAAATATGATCGGTTATAAAACCTACTATACTGATTTTTTTTTCTGCTATAAAATTTAGAACCGTTAAATTTGGTGTCACCCGGGGCGGCCTGCATCCCCTGTACACCATTGTGACGCCACTGCTGAGATCTAATTTTTTATTTTGCCAAATAAGATTACGAAAGATAGGGAATCTCTCCAACGTGAAGTCAACAACAAAAGACATATCAAATAAGTACACAATAAGTACCATCTACAATTTCTACACTCTTACCTTTATAGCCCCGCAGTAAGCCAGGCCCTTACTCCCCCCTCCTTCAAAAACAATGTTCTCAAATGGAAATTTGTACATCTCCAGGTCAATGGTTGTGGACATTTCATCCTCCAAATCTTTGCTGTTGTTGATGCGGGCTGCGTCCAGATTGTCGCATGGCTGAATGATGTTTACGTCCTCTCTATTGCCGTCAATTTTCTCAGTGTGACTACAGAGGAGATATTTCTTCCTGGTCTCTCTGATCACTCCAAGGGTGTCTGTGGCAATATTTGGAGTTTCGATCTGTGGTTTGTGGCTAAAAACATTACCCATGATTACCACAGGTTATATTTTACTGTAGGGGGGGGGGGAATAATAAAGACTCTATCAATTATATAGCTTAAAAAATAATTACATTTTATAGCATGTAGAATTTAGAAACAAAAAATAAATTCTAGTGAAAAAGATAGACAAACTTATTGTATGATAACAGAACGTATTTTATGTGGACAAAACTTATTTTATGTGGACAAAACTTATTTTATATTGATTTTTGCATGCAAATGAGAATAGAATTTATTTAGAATAAAAAAATATAAGGGGATTGTTACTTCATTTAAAGGTATGCAGTGATATGTTTTGGTTCTCTTTCATAATAACTGTGGTGGTGTGGGTGGGTGAAGATATACGCGGACTAAACATAAACAGAAAACTAGCTGTACTAAACACAATATCGTGGACACACAGATAACTAGCAGTGTATACCCAAAACTAGCTGTACTAAACACAATATCGTGGACACACAGATAACTAGCAGTGTATACCCAAAACTAGCTGTACTAAACACAATATCGTGGACACACAGATAACTAGCAGTGTATACCCAAAACTAGCTGTACTAAACACAATAGCGTGGACACACAGATAACTAGCAGTGTATACCCAAAACTAGCTGTACTAAACACAATATCGTGGACACACAGATAACTAGCAGTGTATACCCAAAACTAGCTGTACTAAACACAATAGCGTGGACACACAGATAACTAGCAGTGTATACCCAAAACTAGCTGTACTAACCTCAGGGACGTAAACATAACATAAACAGATAACTAGCAGTGTATACCCAAAACTAGCTGTACTAACCTCAGAGACGTAAACATAATATAAACAGATAACTAGCAGTGTATACCCAAAACTAGCTGTACTAACCTCAGGGACGTAAACATAACATAAACAGATAACAAATAGTAACATGCACATGAGCGTTGAAAAAAACGTTTATATAATAACAATGTGGTTTTTCTGTACAACGTCTGACATTGGCCAGCTAGTAAACATTGGCCGGCTAGCCAATATTGGCCGGCTAGCAAACATTGGCCAGCTAGCAAACATTGGCCGCTAGCAAACATTGGCCACTAGCAAACATTGGCCGGCTAGCAAACATTGGCCGGCTAGCCAACATTGGCCACTAGCAAACATTGGCCGGCTAGCAAACATTGGCCGGCTTAACGTGACATATATTACTTGATATTAAACCCCGCGTTGCCCGGGAATTTTTAAATACGATTAATTAGGTAAAGATAAGGGCGCTGATTTATGCCACCTACCTAATGTGCAGAAATGAGCTACATTTCATACGTCACAAATTACGTTTTACCCGTAAACGCTAACCAACCAAACCAAACAACCAACTAAACAAACCAACCGAACCAATCAATCCAATCAACCAAACCAAACAACCAACCTAAACAACAAACCAAACCAGCTAATCAATCAACCAAACGAACCAACCAAGCCAACCAATCCAACCAAGCGAGCCAACCAATCCAACCAACCAAACCAACCGGCCAAACCCGACACAAATTACGTTTTACCCGTCAACGTTAGCTAACCGAACCAAACAGCCAAACCAGCTAACCAAATTAACCAACTGAATCAATCGATCAAACGACGAAACCAACCAACCAAACAAACCAAACCAACCAAAGCAAACCAATCAACCAAGCCAAACCAAACTAAATATCATTAGGTAAAAGTATGGGTGCTAATTTATGTCGCCCGTTACGTTTTACCCTTAATTCTCTAAATGTTAAAATCAAAACGAAGCATTAAAAAATGCTTTGATAAAAATGCACTGAAAAGTAAAAACAAGCAATTAAGCCTGTTCCATTCTGGACACAGGACGTGTTAGCGCATTTTCGTGTTATGTATCAGTACGTTTGTTAGCTTTCAGTAAATATTTGTAAATTTTGGAAATGTTTATAAATTCAATTGTGTAATGCATATATCTGTCAAAAAAAAATTATAAAGACGTTTCTTTATATTTGAAAAAAAATTATTGTCTCTTAAATCTAACTACAAGTGGTTTGTGGTTACTGAAATAGGACTCATAATTGAAAACATTCGAAATTATTATAGTCATTTAATCGTCCGAAAACTCCGTCAATTGTTGCATAGCTCTTATACTTTCAATTAAACTCAGAACACAAGTTTACTATTTCATTTGATGAGTTTCTTAATAAATCTTGGTGAAACTACGTGCTGCAGTAATTCGCACCAAATGAATGGGTTATTGAAGGTACAAGGTGTATATATAATATATAAGCCCCTTAGGAGCCCTGAAGCCCGGCCCTCAGAGGTCCTATCGCGAAATGAACTTTTGATGTACACATGGCAGGCCAAGACCTACAAAATGATATATACATCATGGGTCTGGGACTTATAGTTGCTGAGATATAGGCGCTCCTTTATTAATATAGCTTATATAGTAAAAAAACGGTACTAAGCCCCCTTTTACGGCCCTCAGAGGTCAGATCGCGAAATGAACTTTTGCTGCACACATGGCAGGCCAAGACCTACACAATGATATATACATCATGGGTCTAGGACTTATGGTTGTTGAAATCTAGGGTGATGACAGACAGACAGACAGACAGACAAAACGGGGACAATAGAGCATTTTTTTTTCGAAAATGCTCTAAAAATAACTACTATAACTATAACTACTATAAAAATAAAATTATGCAGCACAAAGGCAGGTTGGTGTGGCGTGGATACAGCACCCGAGCGCAAGTTCAATACGGCTTCTCGCTTCTTTTTTTCTGGAATTCCCCGAGCGAGGGTAGTTTTCATATTGTGCAGTGTATGCATTGTATTTAAGAATGTTCATGGCAATAAAAGCCACATGTTATTTTCTATTTCATACAATTCATTATTATTGCTGTTCATATCGTATTCTGCTCATGGCAATAAAGGCCACATGTTCTTTTCTATTGCAGTATTTCGTATATTTTTTCTTATCCATTTCGCACCTCATCATACACGGTTGCAAATCACGGTTACAACGCACACAGCACGATATGTAAACTACCACATCGCATTCTGCACGCACGCCAAGAATAGCACTTTGTTAGTGGGATATACAATTTTTATATCACATACCAAATATTCTACAGAAGAAATGAATAAAGAAAACATTTGAACCTACCTCAGTAAAGTAATTCTTCTTGAAATTAGAGACAACTAGGGACAGCAACTCTTCGAGAACTCATTTGATCTATCTCCCTTGGTCTGTTTCTTTTTACGACTAATCAGTGTTATTTTGTATTTTAAATAGCAGACCACTGATAATACTCTGGTGTAAGGTGCAGACACTGAAAAGTTAACTCGTTGATATGTATTGAAATCTTGATGCTGCTAAAGTTGTATAAACATGATACAATGTTCAAGTGTACTTAAATGTGTATCATACTTGTCTATCTGAGCCTCTCGCGTAATTGAACGAGACATCAATTTCGTCTCGTGTGTGCGGCTTTTACTGTATAACTATTGGATCCTATTAAGTGGTGGTAATTTATAGACTTTTTTATTGCATTTGTAGAAGGGATTGTCCTTAAGCACATGGATATGTGCCAATAAGAAGTCCTTGTAAAGAATTATAGTAGCATGACCGATGTAGAGCCGAGAAATGCAAGCAACCAATAAAACCTGTTTGACGGTGCGCGACATATGTGGGGGCGAAATATTGTTGAAGGTCGTTTCGTTTTTACAGAAATATTTAAGTGTAAATAGTTTAAACTCAATTTATAAATTTCTAGACAGGAGACGTGAGATTTTAAACTCGATCTTTTGAAATTTCTGTTAATCTACCAGGATAAAAAAAAGGAGTGGTTATAGTTCATAAAATGTCAAGGTCGGGGGTCATGTGACATTTATTGATTTAATTGTGCTACAGCGTAGATTTATTAAACTAATTAATTTTGTTACGTAAGACAAAGAAGGAAAATGTGTTGACTGCTTCGTCACTTAAACTGCTATAACCTTTCTAACTTCAAAAAAAAAGTTATATTATTGGTAACAATAGAAGCAGCTTAAAAAGGGGTTTAAAAAGGCTATATTTAAAAATAATGGTAACGTTAAAATTGTTTCTAAAATGGTTTATTATAACATTGCAGCCTGTGCTATTAAATATTGAAACCTATTTTGATAGATAGACGAGCATATGTAAACACTAGCAACAGCCAATCAAATTATTGATCACAAAGCACTTTCACTCAATGTCTCAATGTATTCGGCCAGGTGTGTCATCAATGCTTAATCATGTGACTTAATACTTTTAATATCTTGTGTACTAGGGTTTAACAAATGTTATATTTAGGTTTATGTTTAGATAAGGTACTTTAAATAAAAGACATAAACATGAGACTTATTATTAAGAGAGGAGAGGGTTAGACAGAGCGGCGGGGTGAATTTGGCCTCTACATCAACCGGCATGGCAGAATTAAGCAATTTAGCACGTGTCCAGACTGGCCCGTTCAGCAGGGTGAGTGTACTGCAGACTGGCCAGATCAGCAGGGTGTGTGTACTGCAGACTGGCCCGTTCAGCAGGGTGTGTGTACTGCAGACTGGCCAGATCAGAAGTGTGTGTGTACTGCAGACTGGCCCGTTTAGCAGGGTGAGTGTACAGCAGACTGGCCCGTTCAGCAGGGTGTGTGTACTGCAGACTGGCCCGTTCAGCAGTGTGAGTGTACTGCAGACTGGCCAGATCAGCAGGGTGTGTGTACTGCAGACTGGCCCGTTCAGCAGGGTGTGTGTACTGCAGACTGGCCAGATCAGAAGTGTGTGTGTACTGCAGACTGGCCCGTTTAGCAGGGTGAGTGTACAGCAGACTGGCCCGTTCAGCAGGGTGTGTGTACTGCAGACTGGCCCGTTCAGCAGTGTGAGTGTACTGCAGACTGGCCCGTTTAGCAAGGTGTGTGTACTGCAGACTGGCCAGATCAGAAGGGTGAGAGTACTGCAGACTGGCCAGATCAGCAGGGTGAGTGTACTGCAGACTGGCCAGCATGTCAAGGCAAGTGGGGTTTTTTTCCTGTCCCTAGGGACAGAGGGTGAGGGTTTAGTGCGCCAAAACCGTCTGCTAGAATTGGCAAGCTGCTGCGACAGTGTGCTTGAGTGGAACAGAGTGGCAGGGTGTTTTGTGCCGACCACGTCAGTCACCATTGCCAGCTGTGAAACCATTGTCTCGGATCATCCTCATGGACCACAGTGTCGACAACGTCCAAGAAAGGGGACCTTAATAATGTCCCCCCCCCCCAAAGATAATGGTATGTCTCCCAATAAAGATACATAATTTGGGAATGCATTGTGTTAAGCATCATGTGGTAACATGCAAATATCTATAATATTATTTTAACGGAAAGATACAGTAGTACAGTAGACCACCAGATCTAAATTTGCTCAATAACACTCAATCATTGCAGATACCAACTAAGGCCTTACATCATAATTAACTGCCGTACATAATAATTAACTGCCTTACATAATAATTAACCGTCGTACATCATAATTAACTGCCTTACATAATAATACCTGCCTTACATCATAATTAACTGCCTTACATCATAATTGTCTTACATCATAATTAACTGTCTTACATCATAATTAACTGCCTTACATAATAATTAACTGCCTTACATAATAATTAACTGCCTTACATCATAATTAACTGCCTTACATCATAATTAACTGTCTTACATAATAATTAACTCCCTTACATCATAATTAACTGCCATACATGATAATTAACTGCCTTGCATCATAATTAACTGCCATACATAATAATTAACTGCCTTGCATCATAATTAACTGCCTTACATCATAATTAGCTGCCTTACATCATAATTACCTGTCTTACATCATAATTAACTGTCTTACATAATAATTAACTGCCTTACATCCTAATGAACTGCCTTACATCATAATTAACTGCCTTACATAATAATTAACTGCCTTACATAACGTAGAAAAGAAGCCATTTTTATTACAGTAATTCTATTTTAGTTCAATGTATATATTTTTTTTATTTTTACTAAAACTATCCATTATCATTTATTTTATAGCGGATGTATATTAGGATGGATCGAAAAAAAATTTTTTTTTTATTTTTTATTCTAATAGCTCAAAATGGTTGCGAAATGGTCTAAGTAGTTATGGCCTAAAATATATTTTGTGTAGTTTAACGTTTACCAGTGCCCCAACAAAGGGCTTCAAATTTTAAAGTATACAAACTTTAAAGCATTATAATAATTTTGAATGAAATCAACATCTCAATAGTGATATTCGTAATGTTAATGTGTAAATATGAACTGCTGAACTAAATTATGTTTATGAATTAACAATTTAACAACTTACAATAACTCAGGATCGTCGATTTTTCTTAAGGCAGGAGACGAATAACGTGACAGGAAGATGGTCTTCCACAAGTGCCTGTCACCATCTTTGCACGACGGTTTTGTTTTAATGTCAAACCTAACATGGCCATAAACCCTCACAATATAAGTTGAAAGTTATTGTAGATCAAATGACTGAGACATAGTTACAATATGCAAACGGAGTATTATGTTCGTCTTTGTCAACAAGCGTGCATGAGACAATTTGCCAGGATCGCGGCGAGCAATGAATGAATATTGATGACTATGTGCCGGATAGTTAGTAACGCGGAAGGGCAGTGCGCATTGAACGGTTGCCCAGGCACCAAGCTACATGGGTCTAGAACAGACATGGTCATTCTACGGCTCGTGGGTCAAGTACGGTATGTTAAGCGGATAGATCCGACCAGCGGTACACTCCCCTCAGTTTTTTTTTTTACTTAAGTGGATACAAATCTACATATGTGATCTTTCGTAATATATTTCACACTACTCTACAAATTAAATTATAACTCTTTGCGTTAATCTCATTGGTACATGAAAAGGTCTGGTTGATGAAATAAAAGAAAACTTGGTAAGTGATGATCTGTAGGTATTAAACTGCGGAGGAGAAGGTGAAGACAAAGACTGGCCTATAAATGGTTTACATATATCAGTAGAAAATCTTTGTCCTAAGTATAAACATAAAGAACTATGCACCGCTTACAAACTGAACCTTTATTTTTGCCGACAGTACTTATGTAAAATGGAAGTAAAAAATAACTTTTCTTTAAATCCCCACCTCCATAGCAACAAGTGTCAAGCTCTGTCTAATCCCTCCCTCCCCCCCCCCCTCTCTTTTATCCCTTAGTTGTTTAACGTAAGTAATGGATGAGCCCCAATGTCATTCTTATTGATATAAGTGACAACCACGGACAATAACTCTTCGATAAGTCATTTGATCTATCTCCCTTGGTCTGTTTCTTTTTAAGACTTAAGCTTGTTGACAAAAAAAACTGTATTATTGTCTTATTTTAAATCACAGGCCACTGAGAATACTCTAGCCACAGTCTGGTGTAAGATACAACCACTGACAGGTTTATTCATTGATATGCATTTATATCATTAAATCATTGTTCATTAACTGTTTCCTACATTGTTTTGTTTTTTTTTGTTTTGTTTTTTAATTTAACTTTGCTGCATATTTTACTTTTTTAAATATTAATTTGTTGAACCATTTGTTCTGAAATGATTTTTTTTTTCATTGGTCTTAGAATAAATTGATTGATTATTTAGTTTTTAATTTATAGTCAGTGTTTGTAACTAGTTAAAACATGTTTTTATGAGGTTAAGTTTATTCCAGCAGGCAAGGGTTTGTAATAGGTGGGGACAGGTAGGAATGGAACAGACTGCAACGGGAGCGGGTGATGATGGTTCATACTATGCGGGGACGGATTGGGTTGGATAAAAACTACAGCCCCGTGAAGTTCTCTAATCTGATCATATGGGGTCATTGAACCGATGTTTGACGCGTTTAGCCGTATCACTGCCGCGTACTGTTTAGAAAAGATATAACTTTAAAATCTGAAAAATGTAAACTTCTTTTTAATGAATTTTTAGAAGGAGGTATCTATAGATAGATAGATAGATAGATAGACAGATAGATAGATAGATAGATAGATAGATAGATAGATAGATAGATAGATAGATAGATAGATAGATAGATAGATAGATGGATGGATGGATGGATGGATGGATGGATGGATGGATGGATGGATGGATGGATGGATGGATTGATATTTTCAAAAAGTATACCATCCTATCAAATGTAGAGGTAGGACCATCAACAGACCTGTACATACTACAACCGTTGGATACTTTGATGTTTCTTTACGATTCATATGTTACAGTATATTATAAGAATAACAATATAAATGCCAATAAGGAGTGCTTATATGGGGTTAAGCTATTAATATGACCAATGTATGGCCTAGATGTGCAAGCAACCAATACGTCCTGGTTGTTTAATGATGCGAAACAAGATGGGGGAGAGAAAGATTGTGGTAATTGCTATCTACAGTCCACCCACGACATAAATGGTTCTTTCATATTCTAAAGGTGATCATGGTTGTTACTACAGAATATTTCAGAGAAAATATTTTAAATATACTAATAGTAGTATTGTTTGTTATAAACCATATAATTTTTTTTTTTTTAAATTAAAAATAAAGTGTTTAAATGCATTTTTTTTCCAGAGAATACTTGTCACTGGGAATTCCCTGTGGGAATCAGGGGGCTCGTCTAAAACGAACTGTGAACAGAGGCAAGTCAATGATGAGGACAAAGATAAACTGGTAAAGGAGGTAGATGATCTACACAATGAGATGGAGAGGTTAGAAGGTATTGTTAAGTCAGTTGTACGAGCAAAAAAATGTCGACAGCAGAGAGAGACCCCATCCTTGAAGATGCTGTACGCAGAGTACGATATGGAAGAGGAGCGAGAGCTTAAAAAAGTATTATTCAAGATTAAGAGAACTGAAAGCACTACTAGAGGTAATTCAACCACTGCAAGCATCTTGCTATAAGAATAATTCAAAGGTGATGTTACCAGGTAAGAACTTGCTGGCAGAGAATGAGAGGCGAGTACTAGCAAGGAAGGAACAGCCAGAGGAGGAGGAGGAAATTGAGTGGGCGTGGAATAATTACGGAAAGAAAGAATCCGAAATTAAACCGTTTGTACCAGAAGATCTGCAGATGACGCAAAGAAAGCATGTCATGGCGAAGCATGAACAGATAGAGAGAACAATGTTCAGCAATACTGAAACAGTGCGGCGTGTGAGGTATGAACGATCATTACGCAAGTATTGACTCGCAGAAGTGAGCCAGGATGTCAGTAATCAAAGAAATAAATAAAGTTCTGACTATAAACTCAAGAGGACAGAGGCGTTTCAACCGATATCCTCAGAAGGTCAGTTGAAGTTCATCCAGCAAAAGAATGCGGTAAGTCAGACTGAGGTTATGCAGAAGATAGATATGAATAGTCAGACTGTGGTCGTGCAGTTGAAACCGATGACATGTCAGGTAGATGTTACAGATAAAGGATGTGGCATGTCAGTGGGAGGTCATGTTGAGGCAGTAATTAACACTGAGACAACGCAGAACATTGAGGCAACGCAGAATGTTGTGTCAACGCAGAACCTTGAGATAACGCAGAACATTGAAGCAACGCAGATCCTCGAGACAATGCAAAACATGGAAACAATGTAGAACACTGAGGCAACGCAGAATGCTGGGATAACGCAGAATGTTGAGTAAACTGATACTGATATTTTTCCGGAACTGAAAATGAGAGACAGAGAAGAGAGCTCGTATCCGGAGTCAGAAGACGAATATGTGTTGCAGGACGGCTGGATTCCAGGTAGGCTGGTACCAGGGATACAACCAGCAGGTAGGAATAACCAGACAACTGCAACAGGGGGCCAGACTCACGCGCAGGTACTCAGATCTCACAGTGTAAGTGATTCAGGACTTGTGTGTTACAAGACGTCTGGGATATCCACATCACGGGTGAGAATTACTGCGCGGGCAGTGTCCCCAAGTGACCCTTTCTCATGACTGAGGTTCCTGGAGCGTAAAATATGTCTGACCATCTTCACCGCAAATATACTTTATAGGCAACAGGCTATTCAGCACGGAAACAATTATTTCTCGACCAGTGAAGAGTGGAGAGAATACATCGACCCCGACAACGTGGACATCATACCAAACCACATCACATACATGGGCTGAACTTTGGCCGTGGTTTCATTCAGAAAAAGACTCTATCATATCTCTACTCTGACCTTCATGGTTGTAATCACTGTGGTCGCCTATGCATCGTTCGGTTACTTCAAACTTCAGAAAGGTTACGCTCCCCTGAAGTATTTGAACAAACGGAAGTCCGTCAACGCTAGAGTGGCCGATGTACGTTGCTACTACAGAACTTCACATTTATTGTGGAGGTGCTACCTAGTACCAGGTGGTGAAAACTTCATCTATACTTTTTGTAGTCAATGTGTTCACGCAGATTATCCCATTATGCAACAGTACGGCTTTTAGACTTCTGGTAGAGCTGTCTATAAACAACCTCCACCCGCTTGAATCGCGTTCAATTCCTATAGCGTGAAATAAACCATTCACATCAGACCGAAAGCAAAGGCTTCCATCAACTGCAAAGTATTTTGCGAATTCCAGATGACGGTTACGCTGCATGGTGATTTTTACAGTCTTCGCCCAAGAGATTCCATTCCATAAGTCTTGATGTGAGAAGCTCTGCACCAGACTTTGCCAACTCTAAGTCTCGAATCAAGTCATGTAGTTCATTTTGATTTCGAAAATCAAAAAAGAATTAATCAATAAGGAGCCCCCTTTGAAGTAAGGGCCCTATGCTCTTGTCACGTTTTCCTATCTTTTATAACACATCTAATTACCATCAACTTGGGGTTTTTTTTTGGACAAGGGAATTAACTCCATTAATACATTAAAGTATATGCTATTAATATAAAAAAGAGTGACGTCCCTTTAACCGCTATAACCCAACCATATAATTCTATCATTTCGTTTGCTTGATCGTACCAATCATCATAGTACTGATATCGAAGAAATATAAACAAAAAAATCACAATTATTATTCTACTAGTATTTTAGCCCGTCGAACGACGTGTGGAATTTTTTATTTTTTATCACATTTTTTTTTTAAATAATGTGGACACAAAAACAGAATAGCCTTCCCAATATCTATATACTTATAGCACGCATTTGTTGTCTGTCTGTCTGTCTGTTCCCTTATAACTTAAGATCCAGACTAACAAAAAACGTAAAATTGGTTACACATACACATAATTACATGGGGAAGGTTATAGGGCAGGTTTCGTTTCATCTGGATGGGTAGTTTAATTGTAATTAATTTTTTTTTATTTTAGTATTTTACTATATTAAAGTAATCTCGACGGCGCCATAAATAAAATTCCTCTGTGACGTCATTTCCCGATAATCGAATAGAACTTACGCACTGGTGCTGTATTGTGCCTTTGTGATGCAAAGAATTGTTGATGTTTTTTCATGCTCTCTGATTTGTACAGTTTGAGGAAGGTAAAGGAATGAAGAAGGATTTTAGAAGTGTGAAGCCATAATAATAAGTATATATATAGAGAGAAAGAGGGGGCAGGGAGGGAGAGAGAGGGGAGGAGGAGGGAGGAGGATGGAAGGGAGGAGGGAAGGAGGGGGAGAGGGGAGAGAGGGAGATGGGAGAGGGACGGAGAGAGTAGGGAGAGACGAAGGGAGAGGGAGGGAGAGAAAGGGAGGGAGGGAAAGGGAGAGAGGGGGAGGGAGGGAGGGAGAGAGAGAGGAAGGGAGAGAGGGGGTAGGGAGAAAACAGAAGGTAAACAGAAAACCTTATTTTAAACCCGGGCAAAGCCGGGTACTTGCAACTAGTAATATATAATAACGATTTGGGCGCTGCGTTAAATTGAAAGTAAAGAATTAATACAACAGTATTCCCAGTTTAAAATACAATCATGAAAAAAAAAGTCGGATCTGCCCGAAACCAAAAAATAACCTCGCCTGCCGATCAAGCCTAAGGGGATATAACTCTATGCAAATGTTTTGCAGGGTACAGCTAGTATATCTTAATACATAATCACAATAGATAACAAACGGCTCGTTCATTTTTCAATACAATTATTAAACTTAGCTGTCAACAACCACAAAAAAATTGTGAGCGAGTGATAAACGGCAACTCAAACTACAAATAGTCTGCTACTCTGCTTACTGATAGAATCACTAATGTTTAACTTAAGTGTTTTGTTCCCTCATTTTATTAAATATTTACTTTAAAATACCATTTTATTAAATATTTTCTTTTAAATACCATTATATTAAATTTGTGTTTTAAGCCCGTCGATTGACGAGCGGAATTTTATATTTTATTTGCGATTATATTTCAAGGTATTTATCCTCTTCCGGGTCGAAAGCAAGTCACGTGATTTGTCAGATCGGAAGCTGTACCCTGCTAAGCCTTTGCATAGAGATAGACTATTGTAAAGCTAGTGCTGAACTTAGGGATTTGGGGGCCTGGAACCTTGGCCTCTATTAAAACCCCTGCATTTTGACGTTCGATACCATGACATGAGATTATGTACTTAATATTCAATGTAAAAAATAATGTTGTGGGGCCTGGTGGGATTTCCGATATTGAAAACCCCCGCACTACCCCCTAGGTACGCCTCTGTGTTCAGCTTTGATTTTCAAAATATTTTTTTTTGTTTTTAAGTTATAAAATAATTAAAAATCTAATTAGTAATTGTTTCTTTTTCTTACAACATCCTAAAAGATAAATTATTGCAATAAAAAAGTCATAGAGATCTAATTAGTTACTTTCATTAAAACAGCTTAAAGAAATCGAACCTGGATAGTCAGCATAAAAAAAATAAACCCCAACATGCTTATCCATTCAGCCACCACGTCACAAGATGTAAGTAATAATTTTAATGAACTATTTTAAAAAAAATTGCTCGATTATATTGACTTTGCTATTTACGAACGCATTGACTTTTGACGACGTTAAAATGTTATCAGTTGTAATAAAAACTAAAATAATTTGAATAATATTATATATTATTATTATTATTTAATATTTGGGACGTTTACATTTCATAATAAAAAACCACAGAAACTATTTAAAACTAGATTTTACAAAAAGAAATATCGAATCGAGACGCGGGGAAGACGCCATTTTGAATTTTTGTTTTTGCTGGTCACGTGATTACTTTATCAAATACTATTGGTGGGACAGATAACAAGCACTTGTCTTTTATTATTAAAAATCAATACCATATTTTCACACAACCCCTACTGTTGTTGTTGTGGATTATATTAACCATGAAAGCAAGCGCTCTCTCCGAACTCCCCCCCCCCTTTTTACTATTAAACCGTATACACCCTGGACCTCTGGAATAGGTTGGATCCCTTCATGGTGACTGGCGAAATAGAAACCCCATCAGGGCCCCACATATTATTGGCGGACGTATGTAGATGTATACTTTACATGTACTTACAAGCGGCTCTAGCTATTAACATCAAACACATATATAACTTATTATCAGTGCCGTTTTAAGGTCATCGGAGGCCCTAGGCACTTTCAAAGTCGTAGGCCCTCCCCGACTTCATTTTTTTAAAAATTTTTTCAAGAATACACCCGCATTTCTTTGCGATTTGAAATATAAATAAACTTTCCGCATTGTATACTTTATCCAATGATGACGTAGTAATTCCGGTGTTACATCCTGCGATTGGCATTCGTTGTTTATCATTCTTTTTTCTTACAAAATTTTAAAAAGTCACGAAAGTACTTTTAAGAAATCATGTCTGATGGATACAAGAGGAAATACGAGAGTGGATTAGAGAAGTTGAAGAAAAAGGAGCAGTAAGAAAAAGCATTGAAAATAACTCGGGGTTTGTTGATGCAATTTATGAGCAGAGACACTGATTGCATTACAGGTAAAATTAGCAATACTACTGATAATGACATTTCATTTACTTCTTCGGCCAATATGTACTTCAATAATACCGCAATACCAGAAATATTGTTGCCGGACTGAGCTGAAAAAAGTGAAACAACCGAAACAAGTGTTACAAAGGAAAAGGTATCTGCAAATTCTGTTATGGGTCATGCTGAAGCTTTTGTGTTTGATTTGCTTACAGACTCAGACTATAGATTAGGGTCAGTAGGAGATGCCGGTTTGAAGCATGAGCTGCATGACAAAGAATACATTTATTCAAGTGATCCAGCTGATTGGGAGATAACTGCACATCTAAGAAGTTTTTATGCTAAACATCTTCCTTCAAAATATTGAGTCAGATTTTACATTAAATGGTAGACAGGTTGGTGACAAGATCAGACATTCACGCAAAAAATATTTTTCTAGAACGTTAACAAATGGTGAAATTGTCACGTGAGACTGGCTTCTCTATTCTCTTTTAACGGGTAAATTGTTTTGTTATCTGTGCAAGCTGTTTGACTACAACATCGGTTTTGCAAATCAGTTTATCGATGGTTTTGATGACTGGAAAAACGCCCTAGCAAGGATTACATTACATGAGAAATCGAAGGATCACATTGTTGCTCTGTCAAGGATATTAGAATGTCAAAAGACATCTAGAATTGAAGAAAAATTGCAAAAGGAGGAGCAAAATTTGTACTAATGCTAGACTGAGTTTCGCAAGAAAATAGTTGTTATGACAAGATTTCTTCTTGAAAGAGGGTTAGCTTTTCGCGGTTACAGCCATTTACATAACTGATATAACAATGGAAATTACCTTAGTTGCATTGACCTTTTAGCTGAATTTGATCCCTTTCTAAAGGAATACATTGAGAGACAAGGAAACCCCGGAATAGGGAATGTATCATATCTTTCTGCCAGAGTATGTGATGAATATATTGAGTTAATGGGATCAGTATTGACTCAAATTATTGTATTGTCTAAAATTAAGAATGTTAAATATTATGGAATCAGTATCGATTCCACTCCTGACATCAGTCATGTGGATCAGCTGACAGTTGTTGTTCGCTATGCTCTCAAAAGTGTAACTGCTGCAGAGCGTTTTCTTCAGTTCATTCCAATTGAACAACACGATGGTAAATAACTTTTCGATCAGCTGGGATTTATTCGGGAGTACAAGCTAGATTTAGAGAGATTAATACATTAGCGGAGTGGGTGCCATGTGCTACCCACAGTTTAAATTTGGTAGGTTTAGCTGCAGTCAACTATTTTGCTATTGTTAACTAAGTCTACACGTTTTGTTTCGCATTCGCCTCATCGATGGTTAAAATTGACAGAGTGCCTGAAAGAAAAAATCTTTATGTTGCAAGGGCTACTAGAGCTTTTTATGTCAATTATTAGTAAATTCGACAAGCATTGTCTGATGTTGCTACAAGTAAACGCCAACCACCAGCATCTGTGCATGAAGCCAAAGAAGTTGGGCCATTTCGAGACAGCGTTAATGTGTGTGATTTGGAAAGACTTGCTCCAAAAAAATGATATTGTCAACAAATCTCTACTGAAGCCTGGAATCGAGTTAACGACCATCATCAACTTATATGAGAGTACGAAGGTATAACGAAAGAGCTCTCACAAACTGACTGTAAATAAGATACACAAAGCAAACGACAGCGACACCGATTTCATGATAAAGTTGTGGATGATAATGATCTAGTTCTAGGTGTGAGTCCTAGTGATATATTCCGAACTCAGTCATTTTATGTTATCATAGCTAGACTTATTAATGAGATGGGAAAAAGGCGAGCAGCCTACACAATTCTACATTAAAGGTTCAACAGATCTCTGTCAACTGATCAAACAGCCAAGTCACTAAATAAGATATACCCATCAAATCTGGAAGAAACATTTACTAATGAATTTCTTTTGTTCTCACGGATGTTTGCTGACAAGAATGCTTACAGCTCAAATACAGAATAGGTTGGTGACAAGTTTTCTAAATGTAAATATTGCTTTACGGATCTTTCTTTAAATTTTTGGAACAAGTGCTGAAGTGGAACGTTCCTTTTCAAAACTCTAATTGATAAAAACGTTTCTTCGGTCAACGATGGTACTAACACTATTATCCTCCCTAGCATTACTTTTAATTGAAAAGGATTTGATGAGAGAAATGACATGAGGACGTCTAATTTGACTTGCTAAGGCAGATAGTCGAAAAGTTAACATAATGTAATTTACAGATCTACAACACTGCAGCTTGACTTGCTCATCTCACACGGTTATATATAGTTACTTTAATACTAACATTATTCAATTTACTTGCATTCTGAACTTGTTTTAACTTTATGTTTTGGCTTTTGTAGGCCCTTGTAAAGTCCGTAGGCCCTAGTTGTGCCTAGTTGATAAATCGGCCCTGCTTATAAAAGATTCTAAAGCAAATTCATTAACCAGGATTTTTTAAAATTTATCTCTGATTGCTATTTGTTTGAGTTCAAGAAATTTTAAATATTATGGTCACCATTATAAATGGGTCTTAACCAGTTTTTTGACAATTGTTCACCCGACCCCCTCAGATCTTCCTGAAATTTTCAGGGCTTGTGGTACATTCAAAGTTGAGTGATTCCTCACCATAAGTACACTATTATTGATTAACAGGAATTATCTATCAAAATAATAACACATATACGGTACTTACTAATTGTATAACAAACATCATTTCATTTCTTATAGGTTCTTGACTATACCGGGTCAAATATTGATGAAAACTGTCTGAAGTGCAATGTTTGGAAATTTGTAGGGCGTTCTGTGTGCAAGCTACACTTAAGATAAATACATCATTCATTTTAGAATAAAACAATGAGTAAATACTGAAAATTTCAGCCTGATAGCTTTTTTAGTTTTTGAAATATTAACGTTCAAATATCGCGAAAATGTAAATGTCACGCGAACTCGCGACTACCCTTAAAAATTAAAAAAATCATATCTCAGAAAGTTTTTGACCAAATGGCCTGAAATTTTCAGGAATCACTCAACTTTGAATGTACCACAAGCCATGAAAATTTCAGGAAGATCTGAGGAGGGTCGAGTGAACACCACTGGGTGAGTTGACATGGAATGACCCAAATATTTTTATTTATTTTTTACCGAATTACTATAAATGAAAAATAATATATTGTTTTGCAAAAGACTATATCATATTAACCACGCTGCTTTGTCAAAAAAAAAACATATTTAACTATATCATTGATTACACTGGGCAACAAAAAAAATACTTTTTGAAAATCGTCCAGGGTTTTCCAGTTGAAATAAACTAAATGACCTTGGTTTTGCTCAATCAGGTCAGGAATTTTTCCTAAAGAAATAAAAAAAAAAATCGTTTATTTTTTGTAAAAAAAAACACATTTTTGTGGATCATCAGCTGATAAACCCCAGACAATTTTTTCCGTTTTACTCAAGATATAAAAGTCAACATATTCAAATTCATTCAGGTTTTATTTATCCACCAAATTTGATAAGCATAATTATCATAATATTAGTATAACAAAGAGAGTTACGTGAAACAAAAGTTCAGAGTTCAAGGCATAAATCGGCGTTTCTTCGATTCCCGTGCGTGAGCAGCTGCTAGGTTGTCTCTCTTCAGCGACCAGCAGTAGTCGCCAGTATGACTGCGTCCCACCTCCCCTGGTACCTTTCCTCCATTTGACGGATGTCCTGATGGAACCTGCTCATTGCTCATCGCCCCAAGTTTTTCAGGAAACTTCTCCATGTGTGAGAACAGGAAGTGCATCTTTATACTCCTCAAACACCCGATTTTTCGGAAGTCCTCTATCATGCTGCTGATGAGTCTGGCGTGGTTTGCTGCCTTCGTGTTCCCCAGTTAGTTGTTCACCACCTTCAAAAACGATTTCCAGGTGGCACACTCAAGCGAGTTCATGGAGTTTTGGAACTCTGTGGGCTATCGAAAATGCGGCCTTCAGCTTCTCAGTGGTCAGTTGAGGAAATGCTCGGCACATGTAGTTGAAGCACCTCCCATCCTTGTCCAAAGCGCGCGTAAACTGTTCATTAACTCAAGCTTCATGTGTAGCGGTGGGATCAATATCTTCTCCCGGTCAACAAGAGGTTCGTTTATAATGTTTCTCGCCCCAGGTACTAACCGCTCTCGCGCCGGCCACTCTTTCTTTACATAGTGCTGGGCTCTGTCGCGACTGTCCCACATAGATATAAAGCATGGGTACGTCGTGAACCCGGACTGCTGACCAAGTAGAAAGTCGACGCAGATGATCCATTGGTGCTGCTCATATTGGATTTTGTCGAGCACATACTTCACTACTTCATATTTCTCTTCAAGAGTTGTGGAGTGCGCAAGAGGGATTAAGGCGAACTGGCTCCCGTTGTGGGGAAGTACACACTTCAAAGAGCACTTGCAGCTGTCAATGAAGAGTCGCCAATCTCTCGGATCGTATTGATGACCGCCGAGTTTATCAAGAAGACCGACAACATCTCGGCAGTACACAAGGTCTTCCTCCTGTCAGAAGTAGCCCATGTAGTCCTCATGAAGAAAGTGATACGCGCGTCCTTGCCAAGTAGATTTTTCTCTTTGAGTCGGGGGGCAACAGCTCGGAAGCATTATTCGACAAGCTGAGATCCCGAACCAGATCATTAAGCTCAAATTGTGAGAACGGCTGCGGACCATCTTGTGATTCATACTCATCTTCTGTATCTCCTCCCTCGTCTAAAGTAGTGGCCTTATCGTCTCTGTCAGGAAGATCTCTGAACGCTGGTACAGGAATTTCTTCGCAGTGAGCAGCTGGACGACGGGCAGATGGAAGGTCGGGGTACTGGAGGCAGTGCCCAATCAAGTCCGGATGCATTAAATAATCATGTGAAAATCCAGATTGATTATTTATAAATAAAATAAAATTATCTCTGTTTTTATAATTGTAATTATTTTGCTGCTAATTTTTATGCAGCTAATTTAGAGAAATGATTGAACTCAGAACACCAAAATTAGTCTAAATCAGTTGAAAAACCCCTGACGATTTTTTGGCTGTTTCCCATTGTTATTTTCTTTCTGATTATATTTGAAAACTTTTGTTACTTTCTTTTAACTTTATTTACTGTTTTTGTTGGCTGTTATTTTTATTTTATTTTTTTTGGGGTCGTGTGAAAATATGGATTTAATTTTTAATAGAATAATAATTATGATGTGTTTGTTTATGGTTCTTCGATATTATTACTATGATGATTAGTACGATCAAGCAAACAAAATGATAGAATTATATGCATGGATTATAGCGGTTAAAGGGACGTCACTCTTTTTTATATTAACAACATATTCTTTAATGTATTAATACAGTTAATCCCCCTGTCCAACCCCCCCCCCCCCCAAAGTTGATGGTAATTAGATAACCCCGTTTGATGTGTTATAAAAGATAGGAAAACGTGACAAGAGCATAGGGCCCTTGCTTCAATGGGGGCTCCTTTCAATTCTAATTCTAGAATGCTCCAAATAGGTACTTATTCAAAGGACCTCTAATCGTTGTGGAATCCTCTGTCTAGGGCCCCCTTAGATGCCTAGGAACGTCTCTGACCCACATTGTAATAAATTAATCTTTACCTAAACTGTATGGGCGATGCTACGTGAGTAGAGCTGTGGCATACATCTATAGACGGAAGAAACGTCATCTCGTGATGCTATACTCTTAACTTATCTACTAATGAGATATTTTTATCGCCCCTCCCTCCCCCCCCCCCACCCGCCGGGAACCCCCCCCCCCCCACTCATAGACCGACCAAGCTGCAATGGCCACGTAGGGCGCTGGGGAAAGAAACAAGCAACTGGAGTTAAAGGTATTCCCACAACCCACAACGGACACTGTCCCTAAAGGACAGACCACTGACCAATAAACCACTTAATGAAACAGTTTATTTATCAACCAAAAAGGAACAACACCTATTTTTTTTTTTACTCTCATACTTATTGTGTAGTCTTTTTAAAGGTAAATTTTCCAAACATTCAGTTGGGGGGGGGGGAAGGGGGGATATTCATACAAATTTTGCCCAAGCTTACAAACGTTAGGTATCAGCATTACATTTTATAATACATAATGTTGTATCATACATATTACCGTATCGTACGTACTAAATTATTGAAGCTGAATTCTATATCAAACATTACGTGTTGATGAGTAAGGTGTTCGGTACAATACACAATATGACATTTATAATCATTTTTAAAAGTCAGCTTCATGTGGTGTTCATATAGGAGTACGTAAATCTGTCCGATACAATCAAAACTTTTGTGTTCAGCAGAATACCATGTCACAACAAATACATGCAATACTTTACCTTTGTAATTGGGTGTTACATTTTTTTTATTTCAATATTTTCTCTCAGAAAACTATGCCGCTCCACATAGGCTGCCCACCCCCCCCCCTCCCCTCCCCCAAGGTTTCCTGTTCCGTATGACAACGTTATATTATATATGTCACACCATTCGTATGTGTGGTTTTTTTTATGTTTTGATTTCATATTTCAATAATTTTTGAAGAATATTCAATTTGATATTATTTTTTTTTTTAATGTGAAATGACCGCTGTCAAATAACGTCATGAATGTTACAAACAAGTTTGTTTGGATTTACAAGGGAAAAAAAAATGGTGTGATGACGTCATATCCCGTCTTTTGTGAATGGAGCTGGTTGTAATACAAATAAATGTATATGTCAAATGTCAATATTCTTTTTTTTTTTATTCTTTTATTGGAGATGAGAGGGAGGGTGGGGGGACTATAAATTATTATCATTCAATGAGGGGGAGTTTCCAGTTCCGCATTTATGTCATAGGAATGTGTGCATTACGTTTTGTAGTGACGCCGTGTTTTGCTTGTATTCTTGATACAGTTTAACCCCTTGGTATCTTTCAATGCTTGTTTGTTGCCCCTGGAAGATAATTTCAGAGATAATTGTTGCCCCTGGCAGATAATTTCAGAGATATTGAGTAGGTGCCTAGGCAAAAAAAAAAAGAGACTGTTGGGTTCCAGAAAGCATCTCATTTCAACTGATTATGTCAAGCGGCTCTAATGTACCTATTTATACGATTGTCTACGAATATATTTGAAGGCATAGACAAAGCAGCCCCTAATGTACCTATTCCAACGATTGTCTACGAATATATTTGAAGGCATAGACAAAGCAGCCCCTAATGTATCTATTCCAACGATTGTCTACGAATACATTTGAAGGCATAGACAAGGTATGTTTGCTTACTATCTGCACTACATGACTATGATAAACAGTTCAGTAATTTAATCCTGACAGTCGGGGGGGGGGGGGGTACAACCTTGATGGTGATCTAGTTTCAAAGTTTAGATAACTCTGTTTATATTTTGTGTTCAGATTGTTCACAGAGTGTGTTCATGTTCATTGTTAAGACATGTTTATGTTTTGTACATATGTCTCTTTAGGTGGAAGTGGAGGGAGTGCAATTAGGTATTCCATTATTCTCCCTCATATAAGCATGTCAGCATTAACACGTGCACAAACCAAGGGTCGTCTTAATGCACGATCTCATCCGGGCCCCAGGAGTATAGGTGGGCCCAAGGCGTATTGTTCATGTACATATCGATAAGGGGGGGAGGGGCTAACACACTGGTTTGCACAGGAGCCCATGATAGCCGTTGAGAAGCCCCTTGACACATTCTATACATGTAGTCCTAGAGCGTACGTAACCCAGAATAATGCTGTCACACAAGGCTATGTTCAGTTACTTGTTCTACTGTTATTCATTTCTGTTTTTTTTCAAATCTCTGTTTTAATTTGAACTCGCTTCGTGAATTTATTCGGTTTTCTCACAGGTAATTCTTATCTGTTTGTGATTGAGAGGGGGGGGGGGGGAGTAGAGGGGAAGAGGGTGTAGATTTTCTTTTTTTTTTCTTTATCTTTATTACTTCAAGTTTAGTTTATAGCTTTTAAAAACATCTATTACATTCCCACTGTGAATGGGCGTGTGTGTGTGGGGGGGGGGCATATAAAAGTGTCACACGGGGGAAGGTGAGGTTGGCAAATTGTCCGACAAGGCGTTTGTCTAGGGCTTGCAGTCGACATTTAAAGTATACCATGGTTCCTCGACATCTACCAGTAAAAATGACATGACGAAAACTTTACCCCAAGTCAGACCTAGGGATCAGCATTACCCTTTCATTATTTTTAATTCAATTATTTAAACTGTTGTTTTTTTTTTTCTTCATAGTTTTTTGTTAATGAACTTTTAATCGTTATTTAAAGAATGTTTATTTTATTTCTTCTAAATGAACAATTTTATACAAAGAATTCAAATTGTCAGTCAGTTAGTATCAATACAGACAGACACTTGTATCAAATACAGACAGACACTTGTATCAATACATACACATTTTTATCAAATACAGACATACACTTGTATCAATTATACAGAAATACACCTGTTTCAAATACAGACAGACACTTGTATCAAATACAGACAGACACTTGTATCAAATACAGACAGACAATTGTATCAAATACAGACACTTGTACCAATATACAGAGCTTGTGGGCCTGTACAGACAATAACAAGATATCACATTAAATATTTCTATAACATCAAAATAACACACCGGTACTCCTGTGTATTAAGATCCATTTAATTTACTTTTATTCAGGTAGGATGTATTTGTGTTACGTATCGCACTCATGTGTAGAGAGAGACAAACGCACTTCCGTTTTAGTCTGCTAGTGAAAACAATTGTGCTAATTTGTTGAAGCTGCAAAAGAAATAACACCAGCTGTCTATTAGTTTGTATAATTCCGCATGACATGCAGGGCCGGATCTTGAAGATCTGAACACTAATTAATACACCGAACTACAACAGTTCCGCTCATATATTCGCCACAAGTTTCGTGTAGCAAATCTGAAAACAACACGTTCAGTTCAGCAGTGCAGGATTTACGTATAAGCTACACAAGCTATAGCTTAGGGCCCCCACTTTCTTGGGGAAGGGGCCCAAAAAATTGTTCGAATGAGCAATGGTCATGTATACTTCAGTATTTGGCACTGACATGTAATATCGGGACTTAAAACGGGCCACATATCTCAAATAGCTTAGTGCCTTATCAAGTTTGAATCCGGCCCTGTATGTCATGCGGAATTATACAAACTAATAGCTAGAGACAACATCAGGGTGTGCTTTTACAAATCGCCTTGCACATTTTTTTAACATTAATGGTTACGAACTGTTCAGCTAAGCGCTCTGTTTCTCAGTTGAAACGTACAAAAAAATCCAAGTAGATCGACAACAAAACGCAAGGCTTGATTCATTTTCTCTGCCAATGATTGAGACAAACTTGTTGCGCAAAATTAACTTTGATGATGTACTCAACAACTTTGCCAGATGTAAATCTAGAAAAAAAAAGATATTTAAAATGTACTCTCTTTGATTTTTTTAATCTATTAAAAAAGTTACAGTATCTTTGTATGATGATTACAGAATTGAATTTTAATACAGAAATACCTTATTGTAGGTTTTATATGAGATATAGAAGTAAAAACATGTGCGTTAACAACTGTTTTTCTTTGTTAGTATTTTGCATGATATTGAACATACCAGCGGTCAGTGGAGGCTCGGGGCAGAAAGGGGCACCCATGTGGGTTTGTGCCTAGGGCACCAAGATGGCTTAAGTAAAAAAAAAACAAAAAAAAGGTAAAGTTCCCTTAACCCTAACGGGCCATCGGGGTAGATGAAGTGTAGAATTCATCTGTTTCTATAACCTCGGCATGTGACGGGATTGTGTGGTTAGCACAACTCCCAGCCGCCTTTACTTCCCCAACTTAAAGTCAGGTACCCATTTAAAGCTGGGTGGACTTGGGGACTATCACCAGGACCTGAAAAATTCCCAGGGTTCTCACTGAGATTCGAACCCGGGACCCTCCGGTCGACAGTCAGCGCTTTACACAGCACGACCACCCGTTCCCCAAGATAGCTTAAACCGGCCCTGAATGTATCGCATGCAACCCCCCCCCCACACACACACACACTCCCCCTACCATCATGCATTGTTAGATGAAAGAAATATGTCGAAGTTTCTTTTTTTTTTTGACAATAACTATCCAACATGTTTGTTTCTAGTTGTGGTTAGAGAGAGAGAGAGAGAGAGAGAGAGAGAGAGAGAGAGAGAGAGAGAAAGAGAGAGTTCAAAGAACGACTGGAGGGAAAAGGGAGACAATCAAACTGTTTATTAGCTGCCCCTGAATCAAAGTGAAAGTAAACATTTAAAAACACAATAAACCATTACTATTTACTAAAACTATGTTATCTAGTTAAACAAATTGTAATCTATGCATGGTGAGTGGGTTTTTGTATTTATTCAGAAGTGGGTCAAAGTATATGATATAATATCCGATTCGGTCTAGCCCAGGTACTCCCCCCCCCCTCACCACCGACCCACCCACCGACACTATTTCAAATGAAAGGGAGAGAAAAAAAAAACAACAACACTGCACGTCTGCACATGAAGAAATAATTTATAGAATTCTTTTTTTTGTGTGTGTTTAATATTGTAAAATGTTATGCCCACTGTAAGATTTTACCTGCGGTGCTTAAAGTTTTCTGCTTTAGTGATTCTAGTGTTTCAGAAATAGGGGTGAGGAGGGAGGGGGGGGTGGAGGGGGAGGTCTTATGATTGAAAAAAAGTGCTTATACTTTGGATGGGTGGTGTGGTGCGGGGGTGGGGACAGCGCTATCAAAGTGAAGTGCGAGGCGCAATATTTTTTTTTTCTGGTCTGTTACCGGTAGTGCATCCATTTTATATAGATCTAGGGCAATCTAGGCCAAATATACACATTCCCACAGTCGGTGGTGTGCACGCGTGTGCGTGGAGAATGATACTATGTTCATTTATTTCCCCGGTGGTTGGTATATATACATATATATATATATATATATATATTAATGTGTATGTTGATAAAAACAGATTCACTGTGTTTGTCTAGCCTGATGGTTTAATGAAACTGTGGTCTGCGAGATGTCGGATTAATTTTACATTTCTTGTACCTCACGTTATTTTTCTAGATGTCTGATTTATAAAGGTAAGTTGATGAAATGGTTTTTTTTTTCATTTCTTTTTAAAAAGTTACCACTTACCTGTTGTGTGTTTGCGTTGACCTGGTTAACATAGACAGGCCTGCACACTTAAAAGGCCAACAGTTTACACCTGTAAGACGAGCAGTCGGTGTTGTGTGAACATCGATTATAAGTGCTGCAACACGCATATACAGTTCCTATAAGTGCTAAAACACACATACACACAGGCTAAAAGTATTACAACACACATACAACAGTGTAGAAGTGCTTCAACACACATACACAAAGACTAAAAGTGCTTCAGCACATATAAACATAGTGTGGAAGTGCTACAACACACATATACAGAGACTAAAAGTCTTATTACACATGCACTGTACTTGTTTCTTTACTGCAGTCAAAATTCCTCGCTAGTGGTTTTCATTTAACAGCACGTCAAAACAAACTCTGCCCAAATTTTCTTTACAATTTTCTTCATGTTGATCAGTTCCTTTCTTACGTTTTTTAGAGGTCTTACATGTAAGGCTCTAGGCCAAGGTTATGCCTGGGGTACTAGGCAAAGGTTATTTTGGGGGCCCTGGCAAAGGTAATTTTAGGGTCATATGCAAAAAAAGGTAAGTTTGGGGGGCCCTGATCCAAGGTGATATTGTTAATAATGTGGAAATATTGAGCACGTATATTTTTTGAGAAATGGGGCTCTATTTGACAACTCTCAACTTAATAATCACTTAAGACAGGGGCCCCTTGCCAGGTAGTGCGATATTGTCCTAGTGGTAGACATAATATAATTCTAACGGTGGCTCTCAGCAGTGGGGGGGTGGGTCCTGTACCTAATTTGATTATTCATATGAACGGTAGATGCAAACTCTCATAATATCTGAAAACTATAAGGTTATTCCAGGTTGATACTATGTGAAATTGTTCAGTAGAACAAAGACACAGACAAATAAAAAGATAGACAGACAGACAGACAGACAGAAAGATAGACAGATAGATAGATGATAGATAGATAGATAGATAGATAGATAGATAGATAGATAGATAGATAGATAGATAGATAGATAGATAGATAGATAGATAGATAGATAGATAGATAGATAGATAGATAGATAGATAGATAGATAGATAGATAGATAGATAGATAGATAGATAGATAGATAGATAGATAGATAGACAGACAGACAGACAGACAGACAGAAAGATAGACAGATAGATAGATGATAGACAGACAGACAGACAGACAGAAAGACAGATAGATAGATAGATAGATAGATAGATAGATAGATAGATAGAAAGTTAGATAGATAGATAGATAGATAGATAGATAGTTAGATAGATAGATAGATAGATAGATAGATAGATAGATAGATAGATAGATAGATAGATAGATAGATAGATAGATAGATAGATAGATAGATAGATAGATAGATAGATAGATAGATAGATAGATAGATAGATAGATAGATAGATAGATAGATAGATAGATAGATAGATAGATAGATAGATAGATAGATAGATAGATAGATAGATAGATAGATAGATAGATAGATAGATAGATAGATAGATAGATAGATAGATAGATAGATAGATAGATAGATAGATAGATAGATAGATAGATAGATAGATAGATAGATAGATAGATAGATAGATAGATAGATAGATAGATAGATAGATAGATAGATAGATAGATAGATAGATAGATAGATAGATAGATAGATAGATAGATAGATAGATAGATAGATAGATAGATAGATAGATAGATAGATAGATAGATAGATAGATAGATAGATAGATAGATAGATAGATAGATAGATAGATAGATAGATAGATAGATAGATAGATAGATAGATAGATAGATAGATAGATAGATAGATAGATAGATAGATAGATAGATAGATAGATAGATAGATAGATAGATAGATAGATAGATAGATAGATAGATAGATGAACGGACGGATGGATGGATGGATATTTTCAAAAAGGATACCATCCTATCAAATGTAGAGGTAGGACCATCAACAGACCTGTACACACTACAACCGTCGGATACTTTGATGTTTCTTTACGACTCATATGTTACAGCATATTATAAGAATAAACAATATAATCGTTTGTTCTTTAACCGGTGGCTCCGTTTAACAAGTAGAGCTACCCACCTCATTTACCTGATTTACTGAGACAGCTAGATGGAACTGACTTATTTGGGTCTCCCTCCCCCCTCCCCCTCCCCCCCATCTTCTCCCATTATATTTCCTTTGTTTCGCTGCCAACTGTGAGTAGAGCAAAAAAGAATTGTATTGTTTGCGCGCAGCTCACCTAAGTTTGTACAACAAAGATATCCACAGTGTGGGGAGGTGTGTGAATCATCCCTCACCCACCCATTCATCCTTTCCCTCCGCCCTACACACACATTGACACGCCAACACCCGCCCTCACATATGTACAAACATACGTCACTACATTCATACTCAAATCACAGACTAAATTTACATATCTATAAATATATATATATAAATACACACACATACGAACTTCCTTCAGACAGCACCCAGGCAGAAAACAGGTAGAGATAACTTTTTGATAACTGAAGTCATATAGTAAGAAACCCTTTAAGTAGTTAGCGTTAGACTCATAACATTGGCGATATAACATAATAGCAGTTCATCCAGTCAGTAGTACCTGTCGGGTTAGTTCTGGTTGACATATTGAGTTATGTGGTGATTCATTATACTTCTGTGCTGATTCTTCGGTTGCTAATGACTCATATTAATTACATCATCATTTTGTGTTGGCTATGAACAGATTGACTCGGTCTCACATTATTCTTATCAGAATATTTTGGGTTTTTTTTTCTTCTATTTCTGTCTGGGTATTTTCTGATATAAAAGTTACAGGCGTAACAAACAGTACAGTTGTTGGGTAATTAATACGTTGTGGTTTAGATGTTAGATCTTGTTCATTTGTATAACTGGGGAACACACAAGTGGTCTTTTGGGGTGACGACTTAGGAATCCGCGGTAACAGCCTTTTAGTAAATGTATGTATCGCCGGCCCTGCGTTGCACTCGCCCCGGTGCAGTCAACCATAATAAGAATGTCAATGTAACCGTAAATCAGGATAATCGATAATCCGATGCGCGACTTCCACCTAAACAATAAACAATGTCTGTACAAATATATGTTTATATATGGCTGCCTGTTTGTAAATCTCGGGATGTCACTTCGCCTATATATGTCTTTAGTATACACATTAGCCTATTTGTTCATCGGATTATATAAAACATGTGTTATCCTAATATATTTGGTATAACTTGTCTGTTTATTATCGAAAGTATTTGTGCATTACAATGTCTGGGTGTCTTTTTTGTGGGTTTTTAAACAGTACTTTATAATTTACTTATTAATAACTTAGACTAATTAATTTATATCATTAATGTGCTACTCTATTTTCCTATTTGTCCACCATACAGATAACTCTAACTTACACAAACCATGGGCAACAAGTGATCATTAATGTGCTACTCTATTTTCCTATTGTCCACCATACAGATAACTCTAACTTACACAAACCATGGGCAACAAATGATCATTAATGTGCTACTCTATTTTCCTATTTGTCCACCATACAGATAACTCTAACTTACACAAACCATGGGCAACAAATGTTGCCACAAGAAAAAGATCGAAGACCCGGAGCACGCCAACCACGCCCTCCACCTGATCAGGGAGGCCCAGAAGAAATACTTCAGCAGCCACATTGAGGAGCAGGAGGACAGCGACAACGAATGTGAGCTGTCCACGGACAACAATTTCGGATCTCAGGACAGTCTGGACATGCTGGACAACGACACCTCGTGGATCTCCAGGGCCAGAAACAGCGTGGACATGAACAGCATGCAGTCCTGCGAGAGTCTGGACACGGCCGGCATCAACAACAACAAGGATGACGACAGCGTGGTCGTTGTGGATGGCGGGGCTGACACGACAAAGTCCAGCGTCAGGAGCCGTAGTCGGACCCCCAAGAAGCGGGCACGGGCTAAATTCATCAGGCTAAGCAAGAGAGCCAATTTTTTCTCAATCTTCAACGCTGATGATAAGAAGGCCAGGAACGTTGATCCGAGGATGTACAGCTATCCGTTTGAGAACATTGTATTTGAAGGAGGGGGCAACAAGGGGCTGGCATACTGCGGCGCTGTAAGGGTAAGTACTTCCATACATTTAAACAGTGTAACACATCATGATTATGACCAGAGTCGTTCTTTTGACTCTTACAGGCCCTAGGCAGACACAGATATAATTATGGCCCTAGGCAGGCACAGATATAATTATGGCCCTAGTCAGACACAGATATAATTATGGCCCTAGGCAGACACAGATATAATTATGGCCCTAGGCAGACACAGATATAATTATGGCCCTAGCAGACACAGATATAATTATGGCCCTAGGCAGACACAGATATGATTATGGCCCTAGGCAGACACATATAATTATGGCCGTAGGCAGACACAGATATTATTAGTTTTAGGTAGACACTTACAGATGTGGTTAAGGCCCTAGTCAGACACTTACAGATGTGGTTAAGGTCCTAGCCAGACACCTACAGATATGGTTAAGGTCCTAGCCAGACACTTACAGATGTGTTTAAGGTCCTAGCCAGACATGTGTTTAAGGCCCTAGCCAGACAGAGATATGGTTAAGGTCCTAGCCAGACACTTACAGATGTGTTTAAGGCCCTAGGCAAAAGTTTGTATCGGAGTTTTCTTAACATCTAATTTAATATCAATTTATAAACTAAGCAAGCCCTTTGAAAGTGAAGGCCCTATGCAGCTGTGTAGTTTGCCAATCCACAAGATCTGGTTCAAATTACAGTTTAGAATTGCCAAATACGACCTAGACCAATAGGTTGGTATAGCTAAACTTTGAATAAAAGTGCGATTATGTTATTAAGCAGATATTGCTTGTATTAATAATGATGCTGTCGGTAGCCAGTTAATGTTTATAATTAGGCAGTTGGTTTAGGCCTAATCTAGGCGTGCATTTATGATAAATGAGATGTGTTTTACCTAGTGACTCCACCAACACCACCACCTACATAGGCGTTCAATAAAACCAAATGTGCGCCACTGATTTCCTATACCCTAATAATATATGCAGTGTCGTCGCTTGTACCTTGAGGCTCCTCCCGCAAAATGTTTGAGTGAAAGCCGCCGTGAAATAAAATTAATCCTGTTGACGGTCCCCTAAAAAAGCCCCCCCACCCACCCCGGGGCAGTCTCAACAAAATATATAACGATACCAATAAATATGTACAAATGAAGTCTTCATGTATGTGTTTCTTTAAAAAGTGCCTCGCCTACTTTTTTTTATCGTGGTGTTGTATTTTTACTTGGACCAAGATGTAGCTTAGTTTGGCGTTTCGTTCCCCTTCCCCCCTCCCCGGGTCTTTTTTTTTTTACAGCGTATTGTTTGCATGGCGCTCACCTTAGTTTGTACAATAAACATATCCAGAGTGTGGGACGATATGTGAATCAGCCGGCCCTCCTCCCTCCAACCTACACGCACAGTCACAACGGCACTCACTACGTACACACTAGCGTCAGTACATCTTCAGTCACACCTAGTCCATAGACTATATACACACACTAACGTCAGTACATCTTCAGTCACACCTAGTTTATGGACTATGTACACACATTAACCTTCTTGAGAGAGCACCAGTGTACATCAGTTTAAATAATAATTTCCAGCAGTTTTTTTTTAGCATGTTTCCGTATAACGACGGCTTGCTTGTCTTTTTAAGATACGTCATATTTCGTCCAAACGCCATTAGCCAAGAATTTGTTGAACGCCATCGCTTCAAATAGTTATTTCTAACGTAAGCCCAATTCTACACCTGAGTAAAATCACATGAAGGTGAGACCTGCTAGTTATCTGAGCAGCCTATCTAAATTCTAAGATTTAAAAAAAATAGCTTTACATGTGTAACATATCTGCAGCATTGCTCGGTGAACTTGAAGATTTTGAGAGATGTCTTTTCAATTTTGACTTTGAAACTGTTCCCTTTCTGGAACAATAAAGTAAGAATAGTCAATTTTGAAAATAGTCACTTATGGGAATATTCACTTATATGCAAATAGTTACTTAAGAGAATGGAATTTTTCCATGAAAAAAATTGTTTACGGCGATCTCTTTGATGAGCCAAATTTATTCTGGTATTTATTTTCAGATGCTAAACTTGTAATATGAAGATGGCATAACGTTGTCCGTCAGTATTTGTCTTTCTGTATTTCTCCGTCTGTATTTGTCCGTCTGTATTTGTAACTTCTGTATTTGTCCGTCTGTATTTGTCCGTCTGTATTTGTCCGTACGTTCCAACCCCTACCCTTCCCTTCTCCCCCCCCCCCCCGCCGTGTCCGTACTTGGCAACCAGAAAATATGATAAGCTTATTTGACATCAAAGATTTTTGTAGATAGATAAACTTTCTAACACGTAACAGGATAGATTCAAGAATTTTTTTCAAGTTATGAAATGAAAAATAAAAATAACACACTTGATGTACTGGTTTGTGATGAAAACTAAACCGTGGTGCCATGTGGTCTCGTTTTATAGTACCGTGGGGCCATGAGATCTTGTTTTATAGTACCGTGGTGCCATGTGATCTTGTTTTATAGTACCGTGAGGCCATGAGATCTCGTTTTATAGTACCGTGGTGCCATGTGATCTCGTTTTATAGTACCGTGGGGCCATGTGATCTCGTTTTATAGTACCGTGGGGCCATGCGATCTCGTTTTATAGTACCGTGGGGCCATGAGATCTCGTTTTATAGTACCGTAAGGCCATGTGATCTCGTTTTATAGTACCGTGAGGCCATGTGATCTTGTTTTATAGTACCGTAGGGCCATGTGATCTCGTTTTATAGTACCGTGGGGCCATGTGATCTTGTTTTATAGTACCGTGAGGCCATGCAGTCTTGATTAATATTTTAAAAACTAACTCTCTACAAAGAATTATTTGCATGTCTAGACACTTTGAAAATGTTTTCATTTTTTCTGTTGTTGAAACATTAAACAGTTTTATGTCAATACACCCGAGATGAAAAAAAAACTGTTTGAAATTCTTCCCAAAATAAAGTCTGGCAATATTGCAATGTTTATACTTTTTTTTTTAGAGATTATTATACACGTATTTTGTTACTGCCACAGATATATAAGCCTTATATTTATATATGGTTACTGCAGTCACATGACTGATGTTGTTCTATTCATTACAACCTACATTCCGATTGGTTGATTTGCTATGCTGAGTGGTAATTTAAAACCACGTTCACACATCTTAGAGCCATATGGTCCCTTGTTTTGTTGATAGGATTGTTTAGCATGCTGCTTGTAGAGAATGTAGACATGTTAATATAAACCTACGGTGTGAATGGCTTCTTTCATGACTGTGAATGTAAGATTTATTCTAAATCGATGTATGTGGAAGACCCGATGGCATATGTTTGCGCGCCCATTGCATTAGAATGTCTCTCAGTCTAGATTTTTTAAATACAAATTAACCAGTGTGTGCTTAATTATTATCCTGTCCTCATAGAAATGTGTACAAATCAAAGATGTACTGCTTATCATTGCATGATTCGATAAATTAAATTGTGGTAGAAATAAATCGATGGAAGAACTGACCATATTTAACAAAACATGTCCGTCAAAATCTCCTTTACATGGGAGGGAGGGTGGAGGGAAGAGTGATCGATGTACGCTCTCAAAGGTCGAAGATTTGTCCTAACAACAATTCTGTGAGATAAGTAAGTATTTCAGCTGGATGCATCAAGTTATTGTAATGACTTGTTTATGTTTAGGCTTTTGTGTTTGTATCATATGTAAGTACACTATTGTATGATGACTGTCGATATTATAATGGCTGAATGACTGTTTCATTGATGCCGACTTCATGTTAAAATGGTTGTATTTATATTAGATTTGGCTGAATGATTATTTGTTGAGGACTATTGTGTTATGTTTTATTGACTTCTCACCTGGTCAGCCTATCTAGTAATACAGTTAGGACTTACGTACACAATGACGTCACTCATCGTCAACCATTTAAATAGGTTTTCTTTTTACTTACCTATTAATAACTACCTATGTTTGACCTAGTATGTCTCTGATATTGGTTTTGACCTTAATTGAACAAGTCAAATGTGCACAATTATCTATACAATGAGTCATTCTCTAATCTCGCAATTGACCACTATTTTGAATCTGGTCAACACACGTACTTTTAACAGTGGACTGACTGTGAATGAAGCTTGTCCACGTGAAATATGTTCCAGATTTTATCGTTAACTATGACTTGTCATTCTAAATTTCAGCTGCTGGAAGAGATAGGTGCATGGGATCAGATCAAACGGTTGGCTGGCACAAGTGCCGGGGCTATGACGGCGGCCCTCCTGGCTGTTGGTTACGACTCTCAAGATCTGGAGAAATTCTTCAGTTTGAATCTCAACAACATTTTCTTAGGTGAGTAATACACCTGGCAAAGTATCACCAGTGCCCCAGTTCTGTCTGAACCCTGGCCAACACGAGACCTGGCAAATATATCAGATACATTCAATGACTTGAAATTTGTAAAAAAACAACCATGTTCGTTTTTATTTTGTTGTAGGCCCGTTAATCTTTTAGTTTTTTTAGATCAAGAAGGGCATCGATTTTTTTTTATTGTTTGTTTGTTTGTGTGTGTGTGTGTTTTTTTTTTATCTCATAACTTCCTGAATTGACGTATGCCGGAATCAAAACTCTAAGAAATCCATTCAGTATTGGTGTCTCGAAGACTGTACCATTGACTATGTGCAGTATATGAGTTTCGAGTCCCAAGAATGACATTCATCTCAAGAGTAATATAGTGTTAATGACAATGATAGTATTGGTCTATGCTGGGGATTTAGAAATAACGCGCTGCTAAACCATTACAATTTCGAGTCTTGGTCTATGCTGGGGATTTAGAAATAACGCGCTGTTTAACTATTGCAATGGCGAGTCTGTGTTCGGTGTATGATCGAAATAAACAACTTCACTTTCACAGGTTTTGCCCATAATATCTAATCTGTGGGGTTGTCTATAATATCTAATCTTTGTGGTTGTCTATAATATCTAATCTGTGGGGTTGTCTATAATATCTAATCTGTGGAGTTATTTTGAGATTAACGAGGGATAAGAATTAGAAAAGTTCATGCTATCTTGAACGGAAATGTTTAACGTAGAATAAAATCACTTCCCTGTCATTTGCAAACATGATTGAATTTTGAAATGAATTATATGTAGTTTCTTATTGGAAAGTTACCCTGATAAATATATAACTGAATAAAACATTTTTTAGTTGTCTAATTTATATTAGAAGTTTAATCGTAGTCTACCATGTGTGTTGGAATCGGTGTTTCAACTATCACAATGAAGCAGTTTTCATTTGGTTATTTCATACCTGTCAGTCACTGTAACTAGATAAGACGTTCATCGTGGTACAACCGACTGTGGCTACCGACTGAGCTATTTGCATATATCACATTCATGGCTGTCAGCTAGCGACTTACAGATGTGTTTTTTTTTTTGTAATGTTGGAAATTCCAGAAGTTGTTGGTAGTGTGAATTTCAAATTATTTGCAATGTAGGAACCGCTTTGGGATAGAAAAGAGAAATAATACTTGCCCTTTATCATCACTGAAAGCAAACAATTTATACAGCGGTTTCAAAATAGGAGATTAAAGTATTACAGAGTTTATAAATCTTTTGATTGTAGACAAAACACAAAAGATAAGACCAGGGCCGGCCTTAAACTGATTGAGCCCTTGTTAGGCCCGTTATTATTTATATTATATTAGGGCCAGCTCAAGAGAGAAGGCAACTCGAACTTTACCAGGGACTCCAAGCTGGGGGGGGGGGGGGGCTCATCAATTTAAAAATGTATTTTTATTTATTCAGTTCGCTGCGAAAGCTAGTCTGAGGGAACTAGATGGGATCTCGTTGCCATAGTTTCTCAGGGACCCCAGAATTCCGGGCAACGGCCCTGCAAGGCTTGTCGTGTAACTACAACAGAACAATTTAACCTGAGATTCAACCGAATCGTTCCCCTTCGGGCACTACAGTTCTCGTCCCTGAGATCTACAACACACTTGCACCTCAAATTAGTACATGTATACGGAAATCTACTTGTAGAAAATATTATTTGTGTACAACAGACGAGTTTTCTAGAACTGTGTTTTTTCCTGTGTTATTTCCTACATCTATATTATTTATGTACCCTACGGTTGATTGCATTTCAATGTATGCTCCATACAGCTGATTACATTTCAATTAAAGTTAGAAAATAAATTGTTAAGCAAACTTCATGTATTTCTCATCAATCAAATATTTGAACTTGTTTACTTTTAAATTTAAATTGGGTGATTAGTGCCACACACCTGAAAAACCAATTTTTTTTTTCTTGTGTTACCCAGTGTTATCCTATGAAGGTTTTTTTTGGTTAGAGATAACACCCCCCACACACACAGACACCACCACCACCAACATCAACAGAAGTGGACTAATGGTAAATACAATATCAGCTACATGCTCATTTAATTACAAAATACGTAAAAAGTAACATTAAAATAGAATCTAACCAATCAGATTCTTCAAAATGCCATCAATCTAGTCAGCTCCAACAATATATCATCTAGTCTGCTCCAACAATATATCATCTAGTCTGCTCCAACAATATATCATCTAGTCAGCTCCAACAATATATCATCTAGTCTGCTCCAACAATATATCATCTAGTCTGCTCCAACAATATATCATCTAGTCTGCTCCAACAATATATCATCTAGTCAGCTCCATTAATATATCATCTAGTCTGCTCCAACAATATATCATCTAGTCTGCTCCAACAATATATCATCTAGTCTGCTCCAACAATATATCATCTAGTCTGCTCCAACAATATATCATCTAGTCTGCTCCAACAATATATCATCCAGTCAGCTCCAACAATATATCATCTAGTCTGCTCCAACAATATATCATCTAGTCAGCTCCAACAATATATCATCTAGTCTGCTCCAACAATATATCATCTAGTCTGCTCCAACAATATATCATCTAGTCTGCTCCAACAATATATCATCTAGTCTGCTCCAACAATATATCATCCAGTCAGCTCCAACAATATATCATCTAGTCAGCTCCAACAATATATCATCTAGTCTGCTCCAACAATATATCATCTAGTCTGCTCCAACAATATATCATCTAGTCAGCTCCAACAATATATCATCTAGTCTGCTCCAACAATATATCATCTAG
The DNA here is from genome assembly GCA_021962125.1 of Bulinus truncatus. Taxonomy (NCBI): domain Eukaryota; kingdom Metazoa; phylum Mollusca; class Gastropoda; family Planorbidae; genus Bulinus; species Bulinus truncatus. The sequence goes on along the minus strand of JAGDYQ010000184.1, from coordinate 1,936,848 downwards.
TCTGCTCCAACAATATATCATCTAGTCTGTCCCAACAATATATCATCTAGTCTGCTCCAACAATATATCATCTAGTCTGCTCCAACAATATATCATCTAGTCTGCTCCAACAATATATCATCCAGTCAGCTCCAACAATATATCATCCAGTCTGCTCCAACAATATATCATCTAGTCAGCTCCAACAATATATCATCTAGTCTGCTCCAACAATATATCATCTAGTCTGCTCCAACAATATATCATCTAGTCTGCTCCAACAATATATCATCTAGTCTGCTCCAACAATATATCATCTATTCAGCTCCAACAATATATCATCTAGTCTGCTCCAACAATATATCATCTAGTCAGCTCCAACAATATATTATCTAGTCAGCTCCAACAATATATCATCTATTCAGCTCCATTAATATATCATCTAGTCTGCTCCAACAATATATCATCTAGTCTGCTCCAACAATATATCATCTAGTCTGCTCCAACAATATATCATCTAGTCTGCTCCAACAATATATCATCCAGTCAGCTCCAACAATATATCATCTAGTCAGCTCCAACAATATATCATCTAGTCTGCTCCAACAATATATCATCTAGTCTGCTCCAACAATATATCATCTAGTCAGCTCCAACAATATATCATCTAGTCTGCTCCAACAATATATCATCTAGTCTGCTCCAACAATATATCATCTAGTCTGCCCCAACAATATATCATCTAGTCTGCTCCAACAATATATCATCTAGTCTGCTCCAACAATATATCATCTACTCTGCTCCAATAATATATCATCTAGTCTGCTCCAACAATATATCCAGCTCCAACAGTACATCAATCTAGTCAGCTCCAACAATATATCATCACCTAAATCAATTACACGAAATCATTAAATCCAGTAGTTTGAATATTAATTTTTCTTCTATGCCCAGATCACAAGTGTGGACTTCTGAGTCTTGTCCCTAATTTACTGCGTTTCTATGGATGGAACCCCGGAAACCGTATCTTCAGGTGGTTCGGTGAAAAAATTTATGAAAAAACAGGCAACGCGGACATCACATTCAAACAGGTAATTTATATTTCTTACATTACAAAATAACTTTAATAGACAAGTCATTTAAGAAGGCTATAGTATGAAACTTGCTACCAATGTTTACAAAACAGTTTGAGGAAATTTAATCCGATCCTAGCATAAAACATAAACTTTACTAAAGTCGTCTTGGTTCAATGAATACAATGGAATGGATTTGAATAAACCTTTGTAAAGAATGGTATTACTGCATTACTGTCTCTAGCACGTAGTAGAAGAATGACTGGTTGTTTGAAGAGACAATCTTTTGCAATGTGTCAAACTGTAGTGTAAGTTTACTATGATGCAATAGATCGATATATATTATTGACATATATAAACTAGCGATGTGTAACATGTGCGCGATTTCCTATTTGTACATCATTCAATGTATGGTCAAAAAACACAATAAATGATCTAATCGCCAACTTCTGTCCGTTAACTTTACATCTATATCTGAATTATTAGCTGCACTGCTTTTACGAACTTAGTTGAAATTAGCAAAATATAATTACTACATCTAGTTTGTGTGAGCAGTTCGTTTATGTAAACATTTAGCTCATTATAGCTACTACATCTAGCTAGTGTAAGCAGTATATATATATATATATATACATTTAGCTCACTATAGCTATTACATCTAGCTAGTGTGAGCAGTACATATATATATATATACATTTAGCTCACTATAGCTACTACATCTAGCTAGTGTAAGCAGTATATATATATATACATTTAGCTGACTATAGCTATTACATCTAGCTAGTGTGAGCAGTACATATATATATGTAAACATTTCCAGGTCTATGAGAAGTTTGGTCGTGAGCTATGTGTTGTCGTCACAAATCTCAACCAGATGACGTCACTCTACTGCCACCCAAAGACAACGCCCGACATGTCCGTTAGGCTGGCTGTCAGAATGTCTTTAAGTATACCAGGTAAGCCATAATCAGCCACACTTCAAGTCAATTTTAAAGGTTACGAGATTTATTTATTTATTGTTTCAAATCTATTAAGTTACCTAGTTACCATCCATAACCCTTTATACACTTGATTTCTAAATATAAAAATCAAATTTTCAGATTGTTTGTACTATTTAATAGTTAGAATCAAAGTTTAATTATATTCAATAAATAATTATAATTAGCAATGGAAGATCAAGTACTTCGTAAATCATCTTGTACGACATCTTGACAAATCATTATATAAAATTAAAAATCAAATGTTCATATGTGATGTACAATTTAGTTTAAGAATCAATGAGAGCACGAAAGTACCTAAACAAGTACTTATATAAAATATCAAGTTGCCAGTGTTGTTCTTGCGAAGAGACAAACTAGGCGACAGACCAGTCCCGCCCACGGTGAAAATAGGATGTTATAGCCAGACAATTCTTATACCGAAGTGATACAAACTAATACATTTGGCTCCCTGACATGTTTTGTTAGTATTGTTATTAGAAAATTGATTATGCAGTGCCTCAGAGGGAGCTGTTTAACACCCCCTTGTTCTTGCGAAGAGACAAACTAGGCGACAGACCAGTCCCGCCCACGGTGAAAATAAGATGTTATAGCCAGACAATTCTTATACCGAAGTGATACAAACTAATACATTTGGCTCCCTGACATGTTTTGTTAGTATTGTTATTAGAAAATTGATTATGCAGTGCCTCAGAGGGAGCTGTTTAATACCCCCTTGCATCGAAGTGCAGAGCGGCCTTTAATGCAATTAGATTCCTGTATATTTGAATCAGGCCTACAAAAGAGTGAGCCCATGAGGCCGAATAGTTCCATAAGATTATTATCCTGATTGTTACAAATAATCAATAATGTACCTTTGTAAGTGATCTCGCGTGTGTATAGTTTGTATGGGGGGGGGGGGGCAACTTGTAGCGATTCCGACGGTGGACCGACGGGATTTCTTGCCTTGAGCCCAGATATACCTTTGAAGCCTGTGCCTGGGGCATTTACGAACGTCTCTGATAGTTGTACGCATGGGCGTCGCTAGGAATTTTTCCAGGGGGGGGGGCAAATATTTCCCGGGGGGGGGGGGCAAATAACAACTTTATGACATTTTTTTAATGTAAAGGGGGGGGAGCAAATGCCCCAATCTTATATGACATTTTTTCAAAATGTAGGGGGGGGGCAAATGCCCCCCTTGCGCCCCCATGAATACGCGCATGGTTGTACGGTTTATATGAAACACTTTACTCTCATTTTGGATGACATCATGCAGTAACTGGTCACATGACATACCCGTGTTTATAATTAGTCAGCCAAGAAATAATGTGTTTTGTATTCAGTTGTTACTACAAGGTCAAGACGGTGTGAAAGAAGGTATGGGATAATGTCAGGAAGGAAACAGCCAACAAAAGATGTATTAATGAGCCACGTCGTCGTGTCATCTTCACAAAAACAAACAACTACAAAAAAGGGTGTCATTATTTTATTTTATTTTGACAAACCTGCAGCAACAGTGGTTCTAAAATTTATACTCTCAACTCTGATGAAATCATTCCTATTTACGGTAATTTTAGGAACCGGTGCTGTGGTAATATATATGTAGATATTATTATTTTCCTTACTAATTAATGATTGAAAAGTAATTCAATGAACTGATGTCTTGTCAAACTGACCTCTTCCCCATGGTAATTCGTTAATCATAACTGATGTTATTGAGTAATCATGAATCATAACATATCGGTAAGAAAAAACACTGACAATATGCATGCCTGATCACGTGATTCTTCATGACATTTGACATTGTATAACCACGACCAACATTCAAATAGAATCTTGCTTTAAATAATAAAATGTACCGTGGTACTTTACCGTACAAGATTGAGAATCATTGGTCTAATAGAATGGTTTTGTTTGACCTTGATAGCGGGACAATCTTGGGTTGTAGTATGTGATAAATACATTTCATGACTATCTTTTCCTTGTCATTATGTTTACGTTGTGATTGTTGTGAGATTTTACCTTTCAGAGATGGTGCACGCGCTGAAGTGTTAATTAATCAATCCAGGTGTTACTAGCCGCGCTCATAAAGTTTTTTTTTTGGAATCAAATTGATAGAAAGCACTGTTGAGAAAGTAATTAATATTTAATTACGTTATAACGAAACATCACAATGTTCCTATGATAAATATTATAATGGACGAACAGAGAAAATAAAATATTCTTTCAATATTTATTACTGTAGTCGAACAGAAATAATACGATGCTATTAAAGTAAATATTACAATGGTTAAACAGAAATATTACGATGTTATCATAGTATATAGTACAATGGTTGAACAGAAATATTACATTGTTCCGGTATTAGTTGCTCGTTGTTTGTTTTAAAATAACACACTGTTCATAAAAATATAAATTGCTAAAATTACTCCGCTTGCTATCACTACAATAACACAGCCCAACAAAAAAAAATTTTTGCGAGTTGCCAAGAATGTTTCAATGAATTTATACCAATTCATGGGTGCTGATTTCAAAACTGCCACTGCTTTTGCTGAATTGGCTCTAGTTTCTGAGATATTGGACACCATTGAAAATATGATTGTACCCTTTGTGTAAAACAAATGCAATAAGTTTGGTGTCTGTTGTTTAATATAACTATACCAAGTTATAACTTTGTTTAGTTTTTTCTCTTTTATAGCTGCTTTCTACAGACATCATGAGTTCATCACGAAGATGCTGCAAACATAATCCGAATGTATTCTGTTACATCTGTGGAGAATACATGATTGAAAAGCAAAGAAATATAATCGAATTTGTGCAGCAGGCATATTTGGCTTATTTCGGTGGGAAGCTGGGAGACCAAGACAAGTCTTGGGCTCCCCATAAGGTCTGCAAAAACTGTGTGGAGAGCCTACGGCAGTGGACAAATGATGAGAAGAAAAGTCTAAGTTTCGGTGTACCAATGGTATGGCGAGAGCCGAAAGACCATTTTGGTGATTGCTATTTTTGTATTGTGAATGTTAAAGGCTTCAATCGCCACAAGAAATCTAAGTGAAATTATCCTGATCTTGAATCTGCAAGGAGACCAATTCCACATAGCAGTGAAGTTCCTATACCAGTGTTCAGTGGATTATTAGAGCTTTCACCATCAGACTCTGACGAGGGGCAAGATCTGGAGTTTTTGGCAGGTGAAAAAAGTGGAAGCGATTATGAAGGAAGTTCTTCAACACCTCAACCATTTAGTCAAGAAGAACTCAATGACCTGATACGATACCTAAATATGCCCAAGCAAACATCTGAGCTTTTAGCGTCCAGGCTCAATGAAAGAAATTTTCTCAAACAAGAATTTTTAAAATTTCTTATCGGAAAAGAGAGGAGTTTCTTCTTCCATATTTCAGCCAAGAGGAAGATCTTGTTTACTGTAATGACATCCTTGGATTTCTGCTCCAAATGGGACTACAAGACTACCATTCCGAAGACTGGCGTCTTTTTATAGACAGTTCCATCAGAAGCTTAAAATGTGTTCTGATACACAATGGTAACCCTTACGCATCTCTTCCTATTGCTCACTCAACAACACCTAAAGAAGAGTATGAGAATATCAAAACAGTATTGCAGAAAGTCTGTTATTATGAGCATCAGTGTTCAATTTGTGTTGATCTAAAAATGGTAAACTTCTTGCTTGGGTAGCAGTCAGGATACACAAAATACCCGTGCTTCATGTGCCTTTAGGATAGCAGGGCAAGGCAAGATCATTGGACAAGAGTGACATGGCCTGCAAGGGAAACCATGACTGTAGGTAAAGAAAATATCATCAACAAGCCACTGGTTGACAAAATAAGATCATTCTCCCACCGCTTCATATCAAATTAGGTTTAATGAAACAATTTGTTAAGGCTTTGGGATTTTTGACGGTCCTCAGATTCGAAAACTCATCAACGATCAAAATTTTACAGATTTCACGGATCACCTTGAAGCTTCTTCATGGAACAATTTTGTTTCAGTTGTCAGGAACTTCTTAGGTAATAACAAAGCAGAGAATTACGAATAACTGGTACAAGATATGCTCACTAACTTCAGAAACATTGGAGCAAATATAAGCATCAAGGTACATTACCTGCACAGTCATTTAGACAAATTTCCAGGTAACCTTGGGGACTTCAGTGAGGAACAAGGCGAGAGGTTCCATCAGGATATGAGGGTGATGGAGGAGAGATATCAAGGAAGATGGGACATACATATGATGGCTGACTACTGTTGGAGCCTCCAGCGCATTGGCCCCAACAACACACACAAAAGGAAGTCGAGCCAACAGCCATTTGCTAATGCATTACCATAGACAATTAACATATTAATTAATTAATTAATTAGACACAATTGGTTTTCGAAATGAAGATGTTTTCTTCTATAACACTATTACACATATTTTTGAACAAATTTCTGCATGACTATTAACAGTTTCACTACTATTTGTTAGTATACTAGTTTAACTCATGCAATTCTTGACGATTTTCAAACACGGTGCATACATTATTTAATTAATTTTGATTATCTCGTAAAATAGAGCCAATCTAGCAAAAGCACTTACATATTCTAAATCAGCATGGTTGACTTTGTGTAAAATGATTCAAATATCACTGGCAACGAAATCACTGTTTACCAGTGTAATCGTACAGAAGTAAGTACGGGCTGGTCGTGTCAACCAGAGGGTCCGGGTTTCGCTCCCCGTTCACTGCTCCGGATTGGCCTTGGGTCCCTAAGCTCGTGTAGCTTTTAATAGGTAACTGACATTTGAAAGGGGGTGGGGGGGTAGAGCGGTTGGCCATTGTTTTAGACCGGGGGTGGGCCAACTTTTTTGAGTCACGGGCCACATTTGTTTCGTCAATTTGACCAGCGGACCGGATAAAGAACAGATGGATAGAGTTTATATATGACTAATATAAATTAAGTGTAGACTTCATCAGATATTAACCAGTTCCGTGGTTCACTCTGAAACGACTGGCGGGCCGCATTTTGGCGCGGGGATCATAGTTTGCCCACGGCTGTTCTTGTCACACATTACCCTGAATTGCCGTGGGTACAAGGATCAGATGAGCTGCACACCCACTTCTAAGGACCTCATGTTAGTATGTTCAAATAGATTGATAGGAATCCAATAGCCAGCACGCCACTGAGTTTGAGTGTTTGTATTTTGCGACCGGGTTAGGGTTAGGATTTAACAATTTGATGACAATTTTTATTTATTTGTTTTGTTTCCCCTGCAGGTCTATTCAGGGCTGTCAAACACACTTTGCATGGACACACAGACATCTTTGTAGATGGTGGAGTGTTGTGTAACTATCCGATACATTGTTTTGATGGTGAGATAAATACTACAACATTCGTGTTTTGACCAGGACATAAAACAGACATATTCTATTTATGAATGCATGTTCATCTTACAACATTCAACTAGGACACCCATGTTACATAAAACAGACATATTCTATTTACTAATATATTTATATCTTACATTATTCATCTATTGACTGAGACACTCAAGTAATGTATGAAGCAAAAGCAGACAAGATTTATTTACTAATACATCCAACAACATTCAAACTATTAATATAAGCCAGACTGCCAACTTGTTCAGTTTTTTTTTTTATTTTCAAATAAAGTAAGACCAGGAACAATATTTAACATGCTCTCTACTTCAGTATTGGTTTAGCTATTTGATAACCACTGACAGGATTCACGTGTACAGCTAGATAATGTGGTTGCTTTAGTTAGTCATTGTTTTGATGTGAAGAGTGTACATACACACAGTTTGTCCCATCGAACGTAATGATGCGGGCAAAATACGTTTAGTCTCACTCTCTTTATATCATCAGTTGCAATTTTCAGAGTTAAACATAAGCAAACACAAAGCCACCCATGGAATGTTATATATATATATATTTTTAAATTAGTAATATCATATAAATCTCTAGTCACGTGATACAAACTAACACTTTTTACCCTTTGAATCTTTTTTTTGATGCAATATCTGATTAAATAAACCGTTGTCTCGATACTCATGCTTAAATAACCTTGTCATTATTCCATTTTCTTCCTATGAATTAAAAATCCAAATGTCTCTTTTGTCAAAGGTTGTCAAATAGGAACTAAGTCATGGGTTTACCTTTGTTACATTCACATACATTTATTAAATATAAACTGATTATTTTTACAATAAATACTACATTTTAGTAACACAAGATAAACATAAACAAAACGTATTTCTCCTATTGACTTTCGCCACACTACATGTACCAAAAATTAAAAAAAAAAATAATTATAGTTTTAAAAACAATTGCTACACACATGTACGGTTAAATTTCATTTAACAATTTGGTCCATTTTCTAAGGTTGGTGGCTCTCCATGGAACCAGAAGATAACTTTTTAGAAAGACTTCAACCTTTAGAGGACATTCCAAGGTTGTTAGAGAGGACAGAGAGGTTCGGCCTGTACAATGAAAAAACACTGGGCATGCAGTTGGTAAGTTTCCTGATGTTATCAGCCAAAAGTATTCATGTGATGTTATCAATTAGAAGCATGTTTGTGATGTTAACAATATAAAGTATTCATGAGATGTTATCAATAAGAAGTATATATCTGATATTATCAATAAGCATAATATATCAGATGTTATCAATCAGAAATATATATTTAACATGATCAATCAGACGTAATGTGTTTTACCATCAACCTAAAATATATGTCTGGTGTTAACAATTAGGAGTATGTGTCTGGGGTTATTTATCTGAACTAAATGTTGCATGTTATCAATCAGAAATATATGTCTGATGTTAGTTAACAAGCATGATTATATTCTGATGCTATCAATTAAAGGTATATTTTTAATGTTATCAATCTGATGCAATGCCTGTTGCTATTAACCTGAATTGTATTTCTGAATTATGAGAATGAATAATCTACCATATTTCTGATTTTATCTATCAGAAGTATTATTTTTGTTTATTGTAGCATCATTAAGAGGGTGTGTAGTAAATCTACCACAAATTCTGTCCCAACAATGATTACATTATTAATTAAAATCTGTAGAGAACTCCTCTTAGTTTAGAATTATATATTGATATAAAAAAAAACATAAATTTAACAGTGGCCGACGCCCATAAATTTAACAGTGGCCGACCCCCATAAATTTAACAGTGGCCGACGCCCATAAATTTAACAGTGGCCGACGCCCATAAATTTAACTATGCCCCAGTCTATCAGGTGAAATTGATAGATTATTTCCTGCCCACATCTCAATGTTATTTAGGAGAAACAGGAAACGGTAGTTTGTGTTGTTATGTTGACGTATGCTAACGGTGGTATTTTTATTTACCTCTCCTCTCCCTCCACCCTGTGCTTTACTGGGGCGTCATATCGGGTACGGCTTGTGTGGGTGGGCGAAATGGCAGTCCACACCACCCATTTTTTTTTTGGGGGGGGAAGGGGCAGTTTTGGGAGGTTGTTCCCGTTTTCAGTGCTTCATAATAAGTAAGTACAATGTGGGGGAAAAAGAAAGAAACCCCATAATATTTTTCAAAAGAATTAAACTTTGACATTTCAATTATAGTTGATTGGCGGATTCGGGCTGATTTCTTACTGAGTTAGGGGGTTTTCTAGCAAGACTGTCAAATTACCAGAAACGCCTATTAGTAAAAAAAAAATAATTGAACATTATTACAGTTTTATTAATTATTTCATTTACTTGCAAATAATTTGCTATACGTTATAAAACAGATAGCGCGAATTCAATGATTTCTAGACATAAAACATGATTTATTATTCCTTTTTCAAAAAGGAAAAAAACATGGATCTTTGTGGGGGTGGGGGTGGGGGGCATGAATCCCCCTCCCTCAAATGATGCCCCTGCCCCAAATCTATTACTTCCTATGATTTTCAAAAAATCCAGTAACGGCTCTGTGTATAACATTTATATATATGACTTTTGCATTTTATAATCTGTCAGTACTCAGATAACGAACAGGATCTGCTAAAATACCAGCTGGAAAACTTACGGCACGGTGTTCAATTACAGGATTTGCCGAATACAAAACTTGCCAGGTAGGCCACTTTAAAAAGTTCGCCAAATGCGATTTGTGAGAGAAAAAAACTAAAAAGTATTTAAAAGTAAGCATTACATCATGCTGAACAACGCCTACGGAAAGGTTCACCGAGAGTCTCATGAACTTAACATCTGTCTAGAACTAGCCGACATTAAAACACATACTAGTGTATACTATTGTATACATCATTATTTATATTGTTACATGTTCTACATTTTTTATGAGATTTATATTAGTTTTACTTTCTGTGGCTCTGTTAATATTTGTTTGTTTATCAGGAAATATTGTAACTCAATTTCGGACCAATTCTAATTACGTGAGAAGTTTTTAATTTGGCACACGTGTAGATTATGCATAACATTACACTAGTGTGATAATTTTGAGTCCATTAATGAACAACTTGTAATTATATCAAAACTAAGAAGTATATATATATATATATATATATATATATATATATATATATATACATATATTATTCTTCCTTTGGCTCTACAGCACATTTAGGGCCCTGGCCTGCTATACTACTCTTCTCCACTTTTTCCCGATCCATGGTCTTCATCCTCCACTCTCTCACTCCTATGGCTTTAAGGTCTAATATATATATATATATATATATATATATAACATTTTTAGAAATAAGCTTTTATTGAAATGCACTAAAAAGGAAAAAAATTCCTTAGATTAATCCATATATAAATTCATTACTAAAGTTAAATCGTGGGTGAATGTATAAATTATCGTCTCAATAGTTCATAAAAATATAAATAAATAACCTAGATAGACATGTATTAATTCCTTATGTTTAAAAAATATCTACGTGATAAGTTCATGTGAAAGTGTTGAATCATTCAATTACCATTTCATTATATTGTGACTTAGAAGCAGTGGCGTAGTGAGGGGCGCATCATGCCCTCGGCGCTACTCACAAAGGGGCGCCAAAAGGTATATTTTACATATAATAGTATATGGTTTTCGAATGGGGGAGGGGCGCTAAAAGGTATTGTGCCCCGGGCGCGAGTTAAGCTTGCTACACCACTGATCAGAAATATGGGAGGTATCTGATGAGATTATTGGTATGTGTTTGACACAACATCCGTCAGCACTGGTTTTACTAGCAGGACATGTAAATTGTTGCAATAGGAGCTGTTACATTTGCCTGCCGACATCATGTGCATGAATTGATCATTGGAGTTGTTTTTTTTTCTCTGTGGCTCTAAACAGCCCTAACATTCCACTGTTCAATAGTTTTAAACAATTTCGGCCTAAGATTGATCAGCAGCTGTATAGTCCGCTGGGAAAATTTGAGACTAGATGATCCGTTTATGGTGGAACACATTCACAGTGTTGTGTCATTCCAGCAAGACAGGCTGTCAAGTACCTCAAGTTACATACCACATGATTCTAGAGGGATGATCAAAACCTGATTGTTGGTAGCGTCAGTGTAAACAACCAACCGTACCACTTTCATGCGCTGGGCGCTTACCATATGACTCGCTGGGTGGCGAAAGTGGTATACTACTTCAAGATCTTCTTGTTTTAGAAATCAGTTCAGTTCACATCTTCAGAAGTAAAGATTTTGGAAATTCAGCTTGTTTACCACTCACATTTACGTCAAAGCTTGGATCTCATGTCCTGTGGAGTCGAGATACTCCGTTTAACGATCTATTGTTATTCAAGTAGATCACGAAACTCAGTCATATACAAATCGGTGTTTGATGCTGAGAAAAGGAAATTTGAAAACCATCTTTGGTATAGTAGTCAGAGGTGCTTTCTTGCGTTGTTTTCTGTGAAAAAAGTTTCTCCAGATCAAAACCGCAGTATTGCTGACTTGATGCTGAAGACTGACGATGATTGGACGGATCGAGTGTTTAAAGTGAAAGATTACTAACTGCATCATATTGAGTACCTGCATCACTACCTGCAATGCGTTCAGTCGATATTGATATCAGCTTCGATGAAGTTGATCAGTATCCTATGATCAATTGCGTCATTTGCTGAAGCTAAGTGTATTGTTGATTCCCTTAAGGCGTCAATGATGCAGCCGAGCGGTAAGTTGCACTGATGTCATTATTTAATAAGCTAATCACTAAAACGGAATCTGAAATGCAGAGGTTGCTTCAAGATGTAGAAGATCAAAGACAGAGAGTGCCAAATTTGAAGAAAAGTGCACTGAAGTTATATACGAAGCGTTGAACTGAAGATCATTAGTAACGCTACGTATGTTACGTTTATAATACAAACAGTAAATGTTGCATATCATTATATTTTATGTTATTTAAAATTTCAACATATCTAATTCGTTGTAAGTAATGTTTAATGTTGATTTTTAAGATAATGTTTAATTTAATGTTTATATTATAAGAGTTCTTGTCATTAAAAGAAGATACTATAAACTTCAGTCTCGATGAGCGACCTCTAAATGTCATTCAATTTCAATAAAATTTTGCATGGAAGTATAGGTATATAAAAACAAAATATCAACAATGCAGTATTAAATTGCAAAAAAAAGTTTTGAATCACCCTGGGGAGGGGGGGGGAGGGAAAGATAAACAATTATAAAAAAATCTATTTTGGGGAACTGTCAACAATAGATATAAGAATAGCTTATACAAAAATTGTAAACTTATATCTTAAGTAGTTTTATTGAAAGTGTCGAAAAGGTACAAGATTTTTAAAAAATGTGATTTGAAAAACGCAAATAAAAAGTCAAAAACCTCTATTAAACAAAATAGATATTAAAAAATATATTTAATAATTGGACCGTGATAGAAGCCATATTGTAATATCAATAAACAATTTTAACACTATAAAAATCTGAAGAAAATAAAATCGACTTTTTTAAATCTGGACTTCCATGTTTTATTTATAGACACATAGAGTGTTTTGTAAGGGCAAAACGTAACGTGTGAGATAAATTAGCACATATCTAATGGTGTTTAGTTGGTTGGTTGGTTGGTTGGTTTGGTTGGTTGATCGGTTGGTTTGGTTAGTTGATTGGTTGGTTAGCGTTGACGGGAGAAAATGTAATTTGTGACGGGTTTGGCTTGGTTAGTTTGGCTGGTTGGCGTTGACGGGAAAAACGTAATTTGTGACGGGTTTGGCTTGGTTGGTTTGGTTGTTAGCGTTGACGGGAAAAACGTAATTTGTGACGGGTTTGGATTGGTTGGTTTGGTTGGTTGGCTTTGTTGGTTTGTTTGGTTGATTGGTTGGTTTGGTTGGTTGGATCGGTTGCTTTGGTAGGTTAGCGTTGAATGGTAAAAAATTTGTGACGGGTTTGGCTTGGTTAATTGGATTGGTTGGCTAGGTTGGTTTGTTTGATTGATTGGTTAGCTGGTCTGGTTGGTTGTTTGGTCTTGTCTATTAAGATTTAAATGTTGGCATCAACATATTAGCAGTTATAGATATATTAATTTCATATATGTCTTGATTGTAGAATCTCAAAACACAAATATACTCAGTGCTTTCTTTTCTAAAAAAAAGTACGTATCTAGCCCTCCTATTTATGTCCGTCGTTTCTAGGCAATTACTACACAAATAAACAAAAGTCTACGGCCAAAATAAAAGATGCCGGAACGCTGTTCCGGTGCATCCCCTCAGAAAAAAAAACCCAACTAAATATAATGATAAAAATGGTAGCATAGATAGATCACTTTCGACATTGTCTAGTGTCTAAGTTTTAAAGTTAAACTAAATGTTATTTCTTTTATGTGGTGATTGACATTTGAAGAATTCTGTTTTCTTTAGTGTTTCTGAGACAGTAGTGAAAAAAAGCACAACTATTTATAAATTAACTAGTTAAAAAATGCTGCAGTTGGCTGCCTGCTACTTGCGATATGATAAGAAATCCTTGTTGTGTTTACATTTCCAGTTTTGGAATTCCTCAGAATATTTTTAGGCGAGCTTGCGAGATAACTTCCTTTTGAGGTAAGACTAAAATTTTAGAATTCCCAGACTATTTTAAACCGCAGAAGTTATACACATGATCGAACGGCCTACCGCCTAATCGAATTTAACTACTGGATTTTTCAATACGATTAATTAGGTTAATTAGGTGCTGATGTAGCGCCCTTGCCACCTTTCTAATGTGCAGAAATGACCTACATTTCATACGTCACAAATTACGTTTGACCCGTCAACACTAACCAACCAAAACCAAACAACCAGCCAACCAAACCAACCGAACCAACCAATCAAACCAACAAAGTCAAACAACTAACCAAACCAGCTAACCAATCATTCAAACAAACCAACCTAGCCAACCAAATCAAACAACCAAGTCAACCAAGCCAAACCCGTCACAAATTACGTTTTACCCTTCAACATGCCAACCAAACCAACCGATCAACCAACCAAACCAACCAATCAACCAAACAAACCAACCAAGCCAACCCATCCAGCAAACCAGCCAAGCCAAACCCATCACAAATTACGTTTTTCCCGTCAACGCTAACCAACCAGACCAACTTAGCCAAACCCGTCACAAATTACGTTTTAGCCGTCAACGCTAACCAACCAAACTAACCAAGCCAACCGATCAACCAACCAATAAACCAACCAAACAACCAAACCAACCAAATCCAAACCAACTAACTCAAACCAAACCAAACTAAACACCATTAGATACAGATATGGGTGTAATTTATCTCACCCGTTACGTTTGACCTTAATTCTATCAATGTTAAAAATTAAAAAAAAGCATTAAATAATTTTTTTTTAAAAATGCACTGAAAAGTAAAAAATAACCACTTTATTATGCCATTTGCAGCACAAGGCATGATACAGCACCCGCGCGCAAGTTCAATTCGGCTTTATTAGTAGAAAAATTTTTTTTAAATGTACACTGGTAAACAAAAAAATTGTGATTTCAGTACCAAACAGTGATTTCGTTGCCAGTGATATTTGAATCATTTTATACTAAGTCAACTATGCTGATTTAGAATATGTAAGTGCTTTACGCTAGATTGGCTCTATTTTACGAGATAATTAAAATTAATTAAATAATGTATGCACCGTGTTTGAAAATTGTCAAGATTTGCATGAAGTAAAATGGTATACTAACAAATACTAGTGAAAATGTTAATCAGTCATGCAGAATTTTGTTTAAAAAGATATGTAATAGTGCTATAGAAGAAAACATTTTCATTTGAAAAACTAATTATGTCTAATTAATTAATTAATATGTTAATTGTCTATGGTAATGCATTAGCAAATGGGCTGTTTTACAGACTTCCTTTTGTGTGTGTCGTTGGGGCAATTGCGCTGGAGGCTCCAACAGTAGTCAGCCATCATATTATGTTCCATCTTCCTTGATATCTCTCCTCCATCACCCTCATATCCTGATGGAACCTCTCGCCTTGTTCCTCACTAGAAGTCCCCAAGGTTACCTGGAAATTTGTCTAAATGACTGTGCAGGTAATGTACCTTGATGCTTATATTTGCTCCAATGTTTCTGAAGTTAACGAGCATATCTTTGTACTAGTTTTTTCGTAATTCTCTGCTTTGTTATTACCTAAGAAGTTCCTGACAACTGAAACAAAACTGTTCCATGAAGAAGCTTCAAGGTGATCCGATGAAATCTGTAAAATTTTGATCGTTGATGAGTTTTCGAATCTGAGGACCGTCAAAAATCCCAAAGCCTTAACAAATTGTTTCATTAAACCTAATTTGATATGAAGCGGTGGGAGAATGATCTTATTTTGTCAACCAGTGGCTTGTTGATGATATTTTATTTACCTACAGTCATGGTTTCCCTTGCATGCCATGTCACTCTTGTCCAATGATCTTGCCTTGCCCTGCTATCCCAAAGGCACATGAAGCACGGGTATTTTGTGTATCCTGACTGCTACCCAAGCAAGAAGTTAACCATTTTTAGATCAACACAAATTGACCACTGATGCTCATAATAACAGACTTTCTGCAATACTGTTTTGATATTCTCATACTCTTCTTTAGGTGTTGTTGAGTGAGCAATAGGAAGAGATGCGTAGCGGTTACCATTGTGTATCAGAACACATTTCAAGCTTCTGATGGAACTGTCTATAAAAAGGCAGCCAGTCTTGAATGGTAGTCTTGTAGCATTTGGAGCAGAAATCCAAGGATGTCATTACAGTAAACAAGATCTTCCTCTTGGCTGAAATATGGAAGAAGAAACTCTTCTCTTTTCCGATAAGAAATTTTAAAAATTCTTGTTTGAGAAAATTTCTTTCATTGAGCCTGGACGCTAAAAGCTCAGATGTTTGCTTGGGCATATTTAGGTATCGTATCAGGTCATTAAGTTCTTCTTGACTAAATGGTTGAGGTGTTGAAGAACTCCCTTCATAATCGCTTCCACTTTTTTCACCTGCCAAAAAATCCAGATCTTGCCCCTCGTCAGAGTCTGATGGTGAAAGCTCTAAAATCCACTAAACACTGGTATAGGAACTTCACTGCTATGTGGAATTGGTCTCCTTGCAGATTCAAGATCAGGATAATCTCACTTAGATTTCTTGTGGCGATTGAAGCCTTTAACATTCACAATACAAAAATAGCAATCACCAAAATGGTCTTTCGGCTCTAACCATACCATTGGTACACCGAAACTTTGACTTTTCTTCTCATCATTTGTCCACTGCCGTAGGCTCTCCACACAGTTTTTGCAGACCTTATGGGGAGCCCAAGACTTGTCTTGGTCTCCCAGCTTCTCACCGAAATAAGCCAAATATGCCTGCTGCACAAATTCGATTATATTTCTTTGCTTTTCAATCATGTATTTTCCACAGATGTAACAGAATACATTCGGATTATGTTTGCAGCATCTTCGTGATGAACTCATGATGTCTGTAGAAAGCAGCTATAAAAGAGAAAAAACTAAACAAAGTTATAACTTGGTACAGTTAAATTAAACAACAGACACCAAACTTATTGCATTTGTTTTACACAAAGGGTACAATCATATTTTCAAGGGTGTCCAATATCTCAGAAACTAGAGCCAATTCAGCAAAAGCAGTGGCAGTTTTGAAATCAGCACCCATGAATTGCTATAAATTCATTCAAACATTCTTGGCAACTCGCAAAAAAATTTTTTTTGTTGCGCTGTGTAATTCTCAGTAAGCCTATCAGGGGATATAATCGTGTTTTAATCGATTGATCAATGCTAAAAAAATGGGTTACATCCCTTGCATTAATATTTCCCCCCCCCCCTGTTCTTTTTTTTATCAGCATCAGACAAACCAATGTCTGATGTGTCGAAACGGTAATTGCCCATGGGTCGGGGGGGGGGCCCTTGGCAGCGACCGGCTGACGGATAATTATAAATAGATCATGTACGCCTACTATCTAGCTCAACAACCCAACGTCCAACTTGAGCACCAGAACGTTGAAATGCCAGAGACGGCCCCCACATCTTGAGGGAGTGAGCCCCCTTCGCACCCTACATGAACTAACACTGAATCAAAGGTCATCGCCCTCCTTATGTGGCTAACAACATATTTTATTGTACATGTTGGGCTACTGAATGGAAACATAAATACTTGCTTTCACTCCTAACACTAAGTTTCGAAAGCGGTGGGGGTTTCCCCAAGGGGGGGGGGGAGGGGGTAGTTTACGAAGACAGATGTTAGAAAAAAATGCCAAAAAAAAAACATGATAAAACAAGAAATGGGTTTTTATTCCTTCAGATAAACCATTGTGACCCAGTGTAGTACTAACGCCACCGGTTGACTGAAGGAAAGACAATAGAGATGTCTGACCTTCTATTATGTAGACTAACACGTAGTACTAACGCCACTGGTTGACTGAAGGAAAGACAATAGAGATGTCTGACCTTCTATTATGTAGACCAGTGGTTTCCAAACTTTTTTGACCCATGGACCCCTTTTATAGTCAAAACTTGCCCACGGACCCCCAGGTGAAAAAGCTGCATAAATGCATGGTATGAAAATTATAAATTAAAAAAAAACATTTTGTTGAAAAAGTATTTATTGAAATTATAATTTTCGTTTAAAATAAGAAAAACAATGACGTGGATGAATTTGATGAGATGATATGAGTGTATTTATGTCCAGCTCAATGTTTGTGAGTAGTGACTGCAAATTCCCACGAGCACCGATTTCTGGTCGTTTTTTTTTTGTGTTTGTGTGTGATGAAGTTCATAACGGCACTGAATCCACGTTCTACCAAATAGTAAGACGGAAAAGCAGTCAACAAATTATGTACAATAACCCATAATGCGCAATATAAATTTGGGATCTCTTTTTATAACCAGATTTTGTGGTATCCTTGTTTAAAGATTGGTTTAAATTCCTAATTTTTGAATATTTCAATAAGCTGCTCCTATATTAGTAAGGATTCATCTTTGTCCAAGCGTGAAAGGGCTCTACACCCAGTCTGGAATATCCAAGTGAAGAATGTCTTTAAATCTTTGGTTCAGGTCTCTACACCCAGTCTGGAATATCCAAGTGAAGAATGTCTTTAAATCTTTGGTTCAGGTCTCTACACCCAGTCTGGAATATCCAAGTGAAGAATGTCTTTAAATCTTTGGTTCAGGTCTCTACACCCAATCTGGAATATCCAAGTGAAGAATGTCTTTAAATCTTTGGTTCAGGTCTCTACACCCAGTCTGGAATATCCAAGTGAAGAATGTCTTTAAATCTTTGGTTCAGGTCTCTACACCCAGTCTGGAATATCCAAGTGAAGAATGTCTTTAAATCTTTGGTTCAGGTCTCTACACCCAGTCTGGAATATCCAAGTGAAGAATGTCTTTAAATCTTTGGTTCAGGTCTCTACACCCAGTCTGGAATATCCAAGTGAAGAATGTCTTTAAATCTTTGGTTCAGGTCTCTACACCCAGTCTGGAATATCCAAGTGAAGAATGTCTTTAAATCTTTGGTTCAGGTCTGCATGAAGAACCCTTAAGTGTTGACTGTAAGCAAGCTGATCTTCAACTTTATTTTGCAATTTCGAAATATTTCGAAACTGAAAACATTATCCTCTTTCCAAGTTATGTTTGCTCAGAAAAAGTTTTGCCACAAACGCAGCCATTACGCTTTTAGTTTTAATTAAATTTCATTTGTCACCTTGTATGTTCAAATTAGTTTCGTTAAGTTTGTCAAATGAATCACTCATATAGGCTATGTTAAATTGTGTCGCAAATCATTGTCTTTGCTTTTCAGGAATTCCAACACTGAATCAAAGAGCGCATTCAATCGATTTCAACATGTACCTTTAGATTACCAACAGTACTTCTGTGTGAAGTAGTAAACAGTTATAGTCTTCGTCATTTTTCAAACACAGTTGATAAAATAATATCTCATTTAAGGCTTTTCTTTTGATTTTATTAAATGCTTTAATGACATTATCTTGTGATCTTATTCAAACGTTCACTAAGATTTTTTGCAACCAAATGATGTCAATGAATGACACAATGCACTAAAAATACATTTGGTGCAGCTTGTTTTAAGTATGCCAGACAGCCTCTGTATCTTCCTACCATTGCTGGAGCAACGTTAGCAGTAACAGAAATGGTATTAATCAAGGGTATAGCTTTTACATTGAACAATCTTTTTAATTCAGTAAATAACGTTTCACCTTTTGTTTCCAAACATTTAGCAAATAACAATTCTTGACACAATTTTTCTTATTTTACAAATCTTATATAAGCTAAAAGTAAAGCTTCGTTTCCTGGGAAAGTGAACTCGTCAAGCTGTATAGAAAATTCATAACTTTTAAAGTAATAACATAAATAATTTTCTACAGACTGAGCCAATTTGTCAATACTTCTGTGTACTGTATTATTACTCATTTGATTTTTTTTATAATATCGAAAGCTGGTTTGTGCAACACTGTGCGTATTACCTCACTTACAGCTGATAAAATAAGTACTTCATCAAACTATGCGGCTTTCCGGACCTTGCAATCAATAAAGAAATGTTATAAGAAGCAACAGTCCATCATCATCTCGCTTAGATGTTGTCCCTATGAGTTGTTGCAGTGACGGTATTTTCTAATATTTTTCTTTGTGTGAAAAAAACGTTAAATCCTTATCTTTTCTGCCTAAGACTGAGAAAATTGGTTTATACACTTTTCATCAGCATAACATAGAACTAAATTCGATGTACGATGTACAACTCTTGTATGGTTGTCATTTATATTGTAGAAAAGTGCATGCAGCTGTGTTATTTCATTCCTGTATAAAGTATAAAGGTGTTTTCGGCTGTATGTCTCACACCGCTGCATGCTTGTAATTAACTTAATTAGTGTGCGCTACTAGTTTACTTTTTTTTATTATAATAATAAAAATAGATCATAATTTTACATTAAACCTTTCGCGGACCCCCTAAAGTTGTTCAGGGACCCCCAAATGAATTTTAATTTTCCACGGACCCCCTGAATGATGTCAGGGACCCCTAGGGTTCCGTAGGGACCACTTTGGGAACCACTGATGTAGACTAACACGCCGGTAGAAGGACGGGAGGGGAGTAGTAAGGACTGTACACTAATCGCACACATGTAGTTGAAAGACTGGACACTTGAGTGACCGCTTGATGGCCTGTGTTGTCATTCAATGACGTGGTCGCTTCAAACTAGCGACGATAAGTGGGACTTTTTATTTTGACATTTTTATGTGCACGATTAGTTTTGGATTGGGGATTTGGAAGTACTGAGATGGAAAGATTAAGTCGTTTGGTGTTTGATACATTTAGTATGCACGGTTAAACGTGTATTTTGTTGGTCTATGTAGCAGCTACCAGCAGAGTCAGCAAACTCGTACATTTGATAAACTTTAGATGAGAGAGAGAGAGAGAGAGAGTTATGGACAGACAAACAGACAAGACAAGACAGACAGAAAGACAGGCAGGCAAGCAGACAGACAGACAGACAGACAGACAGAGAGAGAGAGAGAGAGAGAGAGAGAGAGAGAGAGAGAAGATAAAGAGAGAAGAGACAGGAAACTATGTCAAATGATATGGGAAACACAGCTCAAACATTATGTTGTGTGAAACTCTGGCACTCTGTCATACCCACCAAACATCATTAGAAATAAAGAAAAAACGCATGTCACAAAATAAACGGGGATTGGGGGGGGGGCACCAATTCTAAAGTAACTGTCCAGGAAACAGACCTGGTGAATATCGTCACATCCGGGTCTTGAAGTTTCAATTAAATAACGTAAGTGTTCACTTCATCTTTGTAAATAAACTTAAAAAAACCCAACACAAGACTTAACATGTCAATACCACCTTCTCCCTGTCTCACCGTACTGTTGTCTCCTCTCCCTTTGTTAACATCAGCAGTGAGGCTGTGAGGCTGTGACAGCAATGACTAGTGTGGAGTCACTGAGGCCACGAGGCGATAGAACCGCCAGGACTCGAGCCCGTGCTACACACGCACCTGGCCACACCACCATAGAGTCTCACCACCATAAGAGTCTCACCACCATAGAGTCTCACCACCATAGAGTCTCACCACCATAGAGTCTCACCACCATAGTCTCACCACCATAGTCTCACCACCATAGTCTCACCACCATAGTCTCACCACCATAGAGTCTCACCACCATAGTCTCACCACCATAGTCTCACCACCATAGAGTCTCACCACCATAGAGTCTCACAACCATAGTCTCACCATCATAGTCTCACCACCATAGTCTCACCACCATAGAGTCTCACCACCATAGTCTCACCACCATAGTCTCACCACCATAGAGTCTCACCACCATAGAGTCTCACCACCATAGTCTCACCACCATAGAGTCACCACCATAGAGTCAGCCACGGAGTGAGGAAGGCGACAATCATACATTGTATAGTAATGTGTTTGCCAACACTAGTAGATAAAAAGGCCGAGGTGGGCAAATCGCGGGCCGCAATGTGACGGGTCTTATCACGAGCTGATGGCTGGAGTGTTTATATGAAATAATAAAATATATCAGAGGCATAACTTGGGCGGGGGAGGGGGTTCAAATTCAAAAGGCCCCAATATATTTTTACACTAAATATTATTTACATATCTCATGTCATGATGTCGAATGTCAAAATGCAGGGCCCCCAAAGACGCCAAGCCCCGCCCCCCCGGGTTCCCCAAATCCTTACGTTCAACACTGAAATACATTAAATATAAGCTGCATTGATGTAAACGACCAGAAGGCAATGAAGCGCAGGTTCGGATCAAACATCATAAACCAGCCAGACTTTGACCGCGGGTCGGGTTAAAAAAAAAACCCGCGTTACGCTAAACAAACCTAGCAGGCACACGCATAAGCAACTAGATTACTAGATGGATGTGAATGGGTAAAAAACGCTGAAATTCAACCAATGAAATATGGGTGCAGTAACAGAGACATCTGAATAACAGTTGGGGCCGCTAGCTAATCGGCGTACCTGGGGGGGGGGGGGCATCCGCTAGACACAAAGTGTAATGTAAAAAGTATATTCAAGTTGGACACCCTTACAGAGGCGTAACTAAGGAGGGGGCTCCAAATTCGAAAGTCCCCCCGGGCCCCAGTTTGGGGGGGGCAAACATTTTTTACACTAATATTAAGTACATTATCTCATGTCATGATGTCGAATGTCAAAATGTAGGGCCCCCCGCAAAGAGGCCAAGTCACCCGTGGGGCCCTGGGCAGAGTCCGTGGTGCCGATAAGACGGGCCCGGCCCATGAGTAATAATTTATGATACTGACATGAAGATGGGTTGTTATTGTTGTTGGTGTGTTTTAAAAATTTAGAATTACAAAGTAGACGAATCAAACTCTTACCTTTCTTAGGCATATTTAATCAGATGTCATTAGGCGTGACCCATGACCTGTTCAACTTGACACACTGTTTGTGATTATAAGAGAAACTGTTGCACTGTGACGGACAGAGAGCGGAATGACAAGGACATGTATATCCTTTTTCACAGTGGACAGTTCGCTGGTGTGTCGAGGAGACTGATAAATATCGCAACAACACAGTGTGTAGATACAACACACACACACTCATAAACACGCGCGCTGAGATATACTATGATTCCTATACTCACATTACGACAAAGACATTAGCCGCTAAACAGAGAAAAAAATATTACATCCTAAACCATAAGTTTGAAATATATATATATATATATATATATATATATATATATATATATATATATATATATATATATATTTAGATACAATCCAAACACCAACCGAAATAACGCGAGATGAACAAATCTGCGCCAAACAGCTGAGCACTCATGAAAACAGACAAAAATGAACCAACTCCACAAGTTTAACAACTCTTCTGCGTCTTGTACTAATAACGCAGAGTTGTGTACCCCTGGACAAGAGGCGAAGAAAGAAAAAAAAAACACGTCCACTAGGATGAGTGACGCCCCCTTTTAGACCTATACAAGTATCAGTCATCAGTACACAGATGTACTATCAGTCATCAGTACACAGATGTACTATTTGTTATGCAGTGGTGGAGAAATGAGTCCCATCCAACAATCAAAGTCAAAATATTTCTTTTCGATGGTCCTCTCCTCTATTATCCATTCTACTGTATATCTAGTTGCTGTTCTGTGAATGTTTCCCCACTGTGTGTGTGTGTGTGTGTGTGTGTGTGTGTGTGTGAGATCCTAGTAGATTACACAATAGCACACAAGAATAGAACAATACCGCTATTTCGTCTGACGATTTCAACAACTAGTAAACGTGCAATATTTTTACAGCCACATTGAAGTGGGGGGGGGGAGGAAATCTGTGTGTGTGTCAGATTGACAATGCACTGCCAACCCGTCTCTGTGTGTGTGTGTGTGTGAGACTGTGTGTGTATGTATGTGTGTAGTGAAGGTATAGGTAACTTGAAACACTTTTTTCTAAAGAAAGATACCAACGTCTCCCACTATTAGCTAGCTTAAAACAAAACACCTAATCTTGAAGAGTTCGACTCAAGTTTCATTTAGCCTTGACGCTGTTGTCGCGATCTAGGTCAAAGGTCGGGGTGACAGGAAAAAAAAATTCAAATACCAAAATACAAACTACTTTTACACTTACATAAGTCAACATCACCCCCCCCCCCACACACACACACCCAACAACGAATTTCCACATACTGGTAAAAAGAAACATTGTGTCCAACTGAAGCACATACACACACACACACACACACACACACACACACGGGAAATAATGCAAACAGTCATCGACAATAAAACCCATCTCATAAATCTGTGCACTAAAATGTGCACCCGTTTATCCGTTGAAGTGCCTTAAAGCAGAATCGCTCTAACCGTTTGGGGGGGGGGGGGGAGGGGGGCTAGGAAAAATGTATTGAGGGGCCCATTAATTGACCGGGGGGGGGAACAGTAGACCACATGTTTTACCTATTCGAAGGAACGGGATTGCCAATCCAAATGAACGGAATAAATAGATGGATGTCGGATGGACAGATACCTAAAGATCGCATCCTAAGTATCGTTTAGCAAATTTTTGCTCAAGGTTTCTCGACTACGATCCCGGTTACGAGGCACGAAATGGTTACAAACGATAGTATTCATAAACACCAATGAGAAACATGCGACGACAAAGAAAGTTCAATAAACCCCTAGTCCAGAGTGAAGTGAGTTAAACAATGAACGAGAAAAAAAACTCAAATGAGCCAATTAAAGAATTTTGAATAAGGCGGAAACAATAAAGGGGAGAAGGGGTACTTCTGTATTCTGATCAAATCAACAAAATGAATAAAATCTTTTTTTTAATTTAAAAACTTTCAAATTCGATACCAGATAACCACACGGCACTGGTGATAACTATTTACGTGATATGCAGATATATCTATTTCCTGACTATGAAACATTTTTTTTTCTTCTATTTTATGTATGTGTACCCACAGATATAAATTACGTATATCTACGCGTGTACCCATTAGAACAAACAAACAAGACAAAACGCGGCTCTGTAACACTAACCAACCATGTCACAGTTGTGTCTGTGTGTGTCTCCCACGGACATGACTTCCTTGTGCGAGATAAAGAGCTGGTCGTGGCGGGGCAGGGAGGGGAGGGACTATTGAGAACCCCTAATGAAGAGGCCGAGTAAGCACGTGGGGGGGGGGCGCGGGGAGCGATCCGCTGCAAAACATAACAAGATACTCTACCAGTCACAACACCAACACAACCAGCAAGTAGTCAGTAGTTCTCCAACATGTTAAAGTAGGGTCACCTTTAAAAGTTCAAGATCTATTCCTTTTTTTTTTCGGATAAAAAAATTATATTTATATATATATATATATATATATATATATATATATATATATATATATATATATATATATATATATATAATTCAAAGTGTGGATTCGCGAGCAATGTGTCGAGTAGCGAACTGATCAGAAGTGAGTCATCGTGAATTCCCGGTTTCTGTTTTTAGAATTCTCGCCCTTCGTACGTACTTCCGTGTTGTGAAAAATTGTTGAGAGTAAACTAGCACAAAACACAGAGTAGTAATGTTGCTCCAAGTTGTTACTATTTTGAAGGTTTCTGTAATTTTTTTAATAAATTATAAGTTTGTGCTACTTTGGACTTTTTTTTTACCCGCACATGTCCTTTAAAAGTAAAGAATGCGCTATAAAGTAGCGCAAAGTGGAAACACCGTATGAACTTTCTGACAAAAGATGTGTAATGCAATGGCTAGGCTACAGGGGTATGTAGGTAGCCAGCAGAATGCCGACTGTTCAACCAACTCATGTGACGTCACCCATTTTAAAACTGGGCGGACTTGAGATATTTCACCAGGAATTGAAAAATTAAAGTCAAAAGACTTTTATGGGGGATCGAACCTAGGACCTTTCAGGTCAACATTAGCGCGATTTACATAATAAGACCATCTCTCTCTCTCTCTCTCTCTCTCTCTATCTCTCTCTGGGGCTTATTAGCGCGGATCGATATTTGGTAGATTGATATGATGGTGTCTTATTACATGGATTACATGATACATCCAACCCGGAGTGGGGCAAGCTTGAATCTCTCAGGTCAAAGTAACCTACTTCCCTCACAGGACACCGCCGCCCCACCCCTCCCCCCCTAAAAGGTATAAATGCACCTTATACCAAACTAGCTTCGTACCATATGCGTCATGGAAATTCTACCCAAATAAGTGACCAAAAAAAAACCCCACGATTAAAGGCAACACAAGGGGGGCATAACCAACATGTCTTACCTGATCGCATTGTAGTTGCTGCCCCTTGCTTTCTCCACGATCTCCCCTGGACTGTGGGTCTTTTGGACACTTCAGCCTTCAGGCCTGCGATGAACCCAACACCGGAGGGCAGCGAGACGCTCCTGGGGAGACCCCACGGCAGCCTAGAACGACCCACGTGGAGAAACTTCCTGGAGCCGTAATCTCTGCTGGGGATGAGCAAAGCGTTTTGTGAGCTGACAAAGTAATCTTTGGCCACCTTAACTACATCCATGGCGCTCAGATTACGCATATCGCGATTGGGCAGGCAGGTGAATGGTCAGATTAAGTACATCACAGTCCGAAAGGCGAACAATAAAAGTGCGTCGGGTATAACTGCGCTGTCCGAAATTTGGAGTAATACACACACATACACACGCACACGCATGTATAACAGCGCTGAATGTCTCTACGCACCACACAACCGTGAACGGAGCAAAACAACTATAATCTACACATTGTCATGGTAACGTTTCAGAGTCTTTTCCAGCTCGTAACTTGTCAATCCTAGTCCAAAACAAAAAACACAGAACGAGGGAAACAAAAACTCAACGGCCAAGATCTTGTTGTATATGTCAGTGACTTTGAAACGTCAATAATTCAATCCACGCAGTACTTCCGATAAGAAGATGGTTTCAGGTTTCCACCACTACTATACACTGAATGTTTCTACGCCATAATGATAGAATAGACATTTACCGAAGTTTCACTTGTTAGAAACAAAGTTCCAGATGAAACGGCCAAAAAACGAAGGAACTGGAGGTTCATTAAGCCAATCCGCCATTAAATCACACCACGCAATTGTCACGTTTTATCAGCAAAGCAACGCCATTAAAACCAGAAAAACTCAAGTTTTAGGCGAGCTATCTGTTAAGGTCTTGAAGGCCTTCCCTTGACCTACATCAACCTGGCCGTCATCGCAAAGTCCAGCAACGCATGTTGAGGAAATATCGGACGTTTACTAGGTCGTTTTCTCTGCGTCCAATACAGAACGCTACAGTTTACACGTAGAAGCAATGTGCTTTTTTAGACTTAAAAATTTAGGAATGTGTACCAAGGTGTAGGGTGAACGCCCCCCCCCTCGCCTACTAAAGGCGTACCGCGGAATACAGATGTGTATTTATATAGTTCATGTCTGAGAGACTGTGAGGTGATGGCCTGGCAACAGGTGACAGGAACAGTGATGGGTGTGACAGGAACAGTGATGGGTGTGACATTTGAGTGGTAGAGAAAACTGCGGATTTACTGTCGCCGTGAAGGGGAAAAAAATGTCTGGTGATGTCATGCAAAACTTAATGTGTAACAGTGGACATACTTATATAATATAAGACATACAGACGGGGGGGACAGAACAATGGACAGACATACATGAATTGACGGATAGATAAATAGACAGATAGACATACTGACATAGACAGACAGTCAGACGCACGAACGGACTGACAGACAAGATGACAGATAGACTGATAGGTAAACACATATGCAGACAGACAGACAGACAGACAGACAGACAGACAGACAGACAGACAGACAGACAGACAGACAGACAGATAGATAGATAGATAGATAGATAGATAGATAGATAGATAGATAGATAGATAGATAGATAGATAGATAGATAGATAGATAGATAGATAGATAGATGAATAGATAGATAGATAGATAGATAGATAGATAGATAGATAGATAGATAGATAGATAGATAGATAGATAGATAGATAGATAGATAGATAGATAGATAGATAGATAGATAGATAGATAGATAGATAAACAGATAGGGCATGATGTAACCATGATGATAATAAATCAGCTACCTTTTCATTCACCACCCAGAAAAAGAAATACAAACATTCAAACGACCCCCTTGACAAAGTCTTCTCTTCAGTTGAAATGTAAATAAAGGTATGGACCGGCACGGACCGTAGGAACACACTTATACACACACACACACACACTCACACACACTCACACACACACACTCACTCACAGACACACTCACACACAGACACACTCACACACAGAAACACTCACACACACACACACAGACACACACACACACAGACACACACACACACAGACACACACACTCACACACACACACTCACACACAGATACCTGCTCTGGCTGCAACAGCCGCGTTGAAAGCAAACCGGGCTACTGCAATGAAATGAAACTGTCAACCATTGGAATGGAAAGATGGTACACGACATATAGCGTGGGAAGGATGGCCGAGTGGGCGTATATACTCTACTGTCGACCTGAGAGCCCTGGGTTCGATCATCGATGAGAACCATGGGAATTTTCCTAGGTGTAATGAGAATCAGACTTCAAGTTGGGAAAGTGAAGGTCACAGCTGGGCCTTAAAATCTCGCGAGCCGGGCCCCGTCCGATCATTCACACCCAAAGTAATTTTATATTAGGTTACTGTATTCGACGAAATTCCTAAAGCAGGGGGCCCAGCAACCCGTTTGACTCATTGATCCTGCACGCGGACTCACTTTTTAGTAAATTGTATTTATATTACTAATACTATTTTCACCAACATTATTAGTTCCCCTACACCCTTACTGGCCCTACACCCTTACTGGCCCTACACCCTTACTGGCCCTACACCCTTATTGGCCCTACACCCTTATTGGCTCTACACCCTTACTGGCCCTACGCCCTTACTGGCCCTACAACATTACTGGCCCTACACCCTTACTGGCCCTACACCCTTACTGGCCCTACACCCTTACTGGCTCTACGCCCTCCGGTCCTACGCTCTCAGTCCCTACTTTTTTTCCAATCCTGATCATACACTTCTGTCAGAAGTGTGAGCCGATTGTGGCCCGCGATTTAAACAGTTGGCCGACCCACTGCCAAGGATCTAGAAACGTCTACCACAGTGCGGGTGGGAGGACGTGGTCTTAGTAAATGGGTCAGTGTAACGCGAGGTTAGGTAGCTGACCGTAACAAATCCAGGTCATTCGGCCCCAGATCACATGTCGGCCAGCATCTTAAAGTTTGACCCACTTATGCCTATCACGCTGGTCTACCGTGGATGACTTCTTGACCAATGTTTCCCAGGAGATGAGTGGCGCGAGGACAGGCTACGACCATGATATTTTACCGCTGGGGGCGGGTGTACCAGACTTACAGCACAGGTTTGTCACACTTGACATGGTGCACAGTTGGTTAGATAGCCAGCCAATGTATACTGGTAGTTAGAAAGCTTGCCAATGTATACTGGTAGCTAGAAAGCTAGCCAATGTATACTGGTAGCTAGAAAGCTAGCCAATGTATATCTGTAGCTAGAAAGCTAGCCAATGTATATCTGTAGCTAGAAAGCTAGCCAATGTGTATTTGTAGCTAGAAAGCTAGCCAATGTGTATTTGTAGCTAGAAAGCTAGCCAATGTATACATGTGGTTACCAGAGGCATACCTAAGGTAGGGGAGGGAGGTTCCCAATCCAAAACTCCCCCGGGCCCCAGCTTGAGGGGGCCCAAAAAATATTTTTTACATTAAATATGAAGTACATTATCTTATATTATGTCATGGTGTCGAATTTCTAGATGCAGGGGACACCAAAGAGTCCAAGCCCCCCGGGCCCCCAAATCCCTAGGTTCGGCAATGGTGGTTACATATATTTATGTGATTGTGTGTCTGTAATAATCTTTGTGTAATCTTCACAAAATAAGATTCTTTGAAATAAAATGTATTAGAATTCAAAATCTCGACAATAGGGAATCACAAACCTAGACCGAAATATAACAGAAACAATACAACCAGACATCCAGACCGTTTCGTCCAGTCAGCCATTTTGTAAATACGTGTTTCCGTTTTCACATGGGTTACATCAAGTGCATCCATTTTATACAACCCGGAAGGGAGAAAGATGAAAGGGGGTGGGAGGCTTTGGGGAGGGGAGGGGAACTGACCCGAGAGATACGGCCTTGGCTTCAAGTGATGGGGGTCACTGGCGACTAAAAAAGAAATCTTGACGCTGGGATTTACTCTCAAAAAGGTCACGTGACTTGTTCATTGAAAGTTGTCTCTCCCTGCTGGCACGCCATTCACTCAACGGTTAACCAACGAAGTGTATGACAGTCACGGGGTTAACCAATGAAGTGTATGACAGTCACGTGACACACACACACACACACACACAGACATTACACACATGTTTTTTTAAAGTTCCACCACCCATCAGACAAACTCTGAAGGCGGGGCCCAACTGCCCCCCTTGCCCCCCACAAAAAGGGCTCAGTTTCGTTGCTTCGAAAAATAGTAATAATAAATATAAATTTCAGAAACTTGTATGACGAGCTGCTCTCGAAAACAAAAAGTTAAGTTCCCATAACCCTAACGGGCCACCGTTGCAGATGAGGTGTAGAATTCATCTGTTTCTATAACCTCGGCATATGAAGGGATTGTGTGGTTAGCACAACGCCCAGTCGCCTTTACTTCCCCAACTTAAAAGTCAGGTACCCCTTTAAAGCTGGGTGGTGGACTTGTGGGTCGACTATTGAAACAAATTTCACCCTGGTTCTCACCGAGGATCGAACCCGGGTCTCTCAGGTCGACAGCCAAGTATCTACACCACTCGGCCATCCGCCCCACGTTTGTTTAGAAACCTATTGTAATTGGCAAAGAAAAAATATCAAACATTTGTATATACTATAACTTACTATATTTAGTAATGTTTACTACTGTAAGCTAAACCGACCACAGGCGCACGTTACGGGAAGCTACGATCGAAGAAAACTTCGTGTTGAAGAGTTGTGTCAAACAGAAACACAGAGTTGGAACCATGCATGACTTATTATCGATTGGTCCGCGACTAATTAGTCCGGCTCACTTTGAGAACAAGTGCTGCAGACTGAGTCGGTCGGTCATGGGGGGGGGGTAGTTCACGTAACAAGTTTAATGTATTGTTGTATTTGAACGATCAAGTAGGGTTCAAGCAAGACACACACACAGACAATAACCGTGTCACGATGACTTAAAGTTGCATATTTGGAAATTAAAATAATAGAACGAGATTCGCTTCAGAATGCGGCCATATTGATAAAATAGAGGCACTGAATAATGATGCGTAACCTAAAAGACGGACAGACAGACAGACAGACAGACAGACAGACAGACAGACAGACAGACAGACAGACAGACAGACAGACAGACAGACAGACAGACAGACAGACAGACAGATAGATAGATAGATAGATAGATAGATAGATAGATAGATAGATAGATAGATAGATAGATAGATAGATAGATAGATAGATAGATAAAATTTTAAATACATGTAATACGATCGCACAGTCGACTAAGTAAAGAAAAAGAACATTCTGTGACGTAGGAATGTGCAGGGAATTACATCTGAGAAAATCTATCAAATAATAACAACCATAATGTGTTGACGATAAGTAAGAATAAATGAATTCATTGTACATTTAAAAACATGTTAATGAATGACAGAGACGAAAGATACAAATAAAAATATCATTACACGTATAAGAGAGAGAGAGAGAGAGAGAGAGAGAGAGAGAGAGAGAGAGAACTGAGTGAATGAATCTGCTGGTCTAATACAGCATACAGACCTGACTGTACCTCCAGCAAGTGTCAATAGAACACATCACACACGCACAAACACGGCAGTAACAAAACAAGGTTGTGAAATATGTGACTGTACAGGTCGACCAAGGTGTGACTGGTACACCGTGAGACCAGACAATCACGGCATCTTATACTAGACTGGGACGGGCACGCACCGATACACAAAAACAACCGGACACCAACAGTACACCGGGAGGAGGGGGTCTGTAGCTTCCCCCCCTTACTTCTCCCTCCTCCCCCCTTTGCATCGAGTGATCTCTTATATCTGAGCTTGACGACCAGTTGTTGTTGTTGTTGCTGCTGTTGTTGTTGTTGTTGTTGCTGAGCCATTATCCGGCACGGAGTTCCCAATAAATTGTTGAATAACTGCAGAGGGGAAAATATTTCTAGTGACTTTTCTATAACCCCTACTCTTAGAAAAAACTGTCAAGATCATCTTTATCCCTACCAACAGCAAAGCTGTAATTAAAAGCTATACCCATTCTATCAACAAAAATTGTAAAGAACATCTATACCCATACTATCAACAGGGCTGAAAAGAACATCTATTAGCATAATTTTAGAGGAATCAGAACTGGAATATGACCCTTTGATAATTGGGTTGGGGGCTACTCGAATATGACCCTTTGATAATGGGTTGGGGGCTAAGTGATTGCCTTTTTTGCCTAGCCAAAGGAATCTAACACAGTTTAACAAAACACCATTTAAACAAAGTTTAACAAAACACCATTTAAACAAAGTTTAACAAAACACCATTTAAACAAAGTTTAACAAAACACCATTTAAACAAAGTTTAACAAAACACCATTTAAACAAAGTTTAACAAAACGCCATTTAAACAAAGTTTAACAGAACACCATTTAAACAAATTTTAACAAAACACCATTTAAACAAATTTTAACAAAACACCATTTAAACAAAGTTTAACAGAAAACCGTTCAAAAAAAGCTTTAACATTGATATCATATTGTGTACAGATGGGAGTAGATGCTTGCTTTATGTACCAACCCACAAACCTGGTGCTGGATGGAAGAAGTAAAGTACCTAGTGCTGGATGGAAGAAGTAAAGTACCTAGTGCTGGATGGAAGAAGTAAAGTACCTAGTGCTGGATGGATGGAAGAAGTAAAGTTCCCTTAGCCCTAACGGACCATCGGGGCAGATGAAGTGTAGAATTCATCTGTTTCTATAACCTCGGCATATGAAGGGATTGTGTGGTTAGCACAACGCCCAGCCGCCTTTACTTCCCGAAGTCAGGTACCCATTTAAAGCTGGGTGGACCTGTGGGACGACTTTGAAACACATTTCACCTGGAAAAATTCCCATGGGCCTCACCAAGGATCGAACCCAGGACTCTCAGGACGACAGTCCAGTATCTACACCACTCGGCCATCCGAGAGGAGAGATGCACGTGAAAACAGAAGGCAGAAACAAGAAGTGAGTAAGAATGAAAAATTTGAGTTCCTTGCTACATATTTCAACCAAATGTGTCTTTTCAGTCAAAACTAACCTTAGGAATGACCATTTATGACTGGAGGGCAGTACATATTATGTCATGAATGACTGGAGAGAGGTAAAAAAAATTTTTTCGAAACTAGCCATATATTACTGGAAAGATTCATGACTTTGACTTTACTGTCTAAAATTTTACAAAGTTTCAAAACAAAATTCGCAAGGCATGTAAATCAAAAAGTGTATGGAGCTTGTCAAATGGGATCTTCACGATCACCAGACACATGTTTATGACCACCAGACACATGTTTATGACCACCAGACACATGTTTATGACCACCTGACACATGTTCATGACCACCAGACACATGTTTATGACCACCAGACACATGTTTATGACCACCAGACACATGTTTATGACCACCAGGCACATGTTTATGACCACCAGATACAACTATCAGGCCACCAGACACATCTATCAGACCACCAGACACATCTATCAGACCACCAGACACATCTATCAGACCACTAGACACATCTATCAGACCACCAGACACATCTATCAGACCACCAGACACATCTATCAGACCACCAGACACATTTAGTGCTCAGTTAATATTCCAGGTATGAGACAGTGAAAAACATTTCCCAGGCAATTCAAAGTGGACAGTTTATGAAAGGGGGGGGGGGGTAGGGCACGAAGAAACCATGTCATAAAAATAGCCCATTTAGCATATACCTGTAAGAATTGCAAAAATATGTTTTTACAAATGCAATTAATTAGAGGAAAGCAATATAACAACAGCAGTGGGTTCATTAACACCCCAATCACAAAAAAAAAGATTTTAGATCTGTCTAAGCTTTTAGTTTTGACATTGGAAACATACCCCCTACCCCCATCTGTCTAAGCTATTAGTTTTGACATACTGCCATTGGAAACATATACCCCCTACCCCTCACCCCCATGTGGTTCTGATTAAAACTTCTGTTGTTGTTTTTGTTAAGTAATATTTTGTCAGACAATAATTTTTTATCTGCTGTATTAGTGTGGTGGGACAAAACTAAAGACTAATTTAAAGAGAGGATCTAGGATAATCCATGTACACAGGATTTATTTATTGTATAAAGAGTAGGGGGTATTATATAAAGAGGAGGGGTATATATAAAGAGGAGGGGGTATTATATAAAGAGGAGAGGGAGGGGTATTATATACAGAGGGGAGGGGGGTATTATATACAGAGGAAGGGGAGGGTATTATATACAGAGGAGGGGGAGGGTATTATATACAGAGGAGGGGAGGGTATTATATACAGAGGAGGGGGAGGGTATTATATACAGGTTATATATATATATATATATATATATATATATATATATGCTAACATAAAAAAAAAGTTCCCTTAGCCCTAACGGGACATCAGGGCAGATGAAGTGTAGAATTCATCTGTTTCTATAACCTCGGCATTACTTCTATGGTAGGGATGAAAGAAGGGCACTGCAAAAACCGTCACATTAGTGATTTATAAGAGGATTAATTTTCCATGGCTGGACTATGGTTTGTTACAACATAATCAACAAGGGTGTTAAATAATCAACTAATTTGTTACAGAATCTACTAGTTAGTTAGTTACATGATCTACTAGTTTGTTACAGAATCTACTAGTTTGTTACAGAATCTACTAGTTTGTTATGACACAATCATATAGTTAACAGTGAACTAGTTTGTTACTATAGAATCAGCTGTCATTATATAACAATAATTACCGAAGCTAATAGTTATAGAGGCTAATAGTTAACAGAAACGGTCGTTATGTATCAGACAAATGTATGGGGGGGGGGGGGGAGGACATTCACTCATCAGTTGTCCACTGCAAGTCAGGGCAACACAGGGTTGACTGATAAGGATTAGGGTTAGGGTTAGCATATTTATAATGTTAAAACAAGCAGCAAAATGGAGTGGTAAACAAGACCTGCTACTCCAACTCTAATATTATCTAACAATCTGTACCCTGCAAAACCTTTGCATAGAGTTATATCCCTTTAGGTATGTTTCTTTGGAGGAATTAAAAGATCCATTGTAATGCTAATAATTCAATATGAACATTATGAAGGGTATTTCTTGATCTTGGGAAAAAAAAATGTAAAAAGAGAACAGCAATCATTATTATGCATAATTATAGTTTTTGGGAACCAATCACTAGAGTTTTCCCATTCTAATGGGAAGATAATCCACCTTAGTATACAAGAGATTTGGATTATGAGGGCCACTGTGGGAAAATAAAGCTTGTAAACCAAGGTTTGGGTGTTCTTCTGTCCTAAACATCTAAATAAGTCCCAGATCTAAAGTTGCAATGTTACTAAGGGAACTCATTTATTCAGCTCATCTAATTACAGTTTTGTCACTGGATGGGTCATGTGTCATATCTACAGTATCAAATTCTTTTCTGAAAAACTACCTAGAACATCATAAGTGATTCTACCTACCTCTACTATCAATAACATCTTTGCTCAACCATTCCACATCTTTCAGTTTAACCTTATGCTATCCCTGCAATTAGCTCTAGCTGTCTCTTGTCCTCAAGATGCATCGGTTGTACTAGTACTAGGTCAAAGGTTGTACTAGTACTAGGTCACCACGAACTCTGCGTTGGTGCATGTGTATTCTTTGCCATGCCAGTTATACATGATAAATACCCACATCATTTTTTGATGATTCTGCCAACCAGCACAGCTTGAAGTGGAGGGAGAAACGCCATAAGGAATGATTTTGAAACTTGTAGCACTTCCAGAAAGTACATTTGCATGAAGACTTGGAAGCAAAACCAATGATGGCAAAAAATGTGCTTGTTCAACATCAGTAGCTTCCGACACCTACAGAAGTCTGAGTGAGTGGTTGCAGAAAATTATATGGAATGAAAGCAAAATATCAGCCTGGAGACTTATGGAAACAACTAGGATCCAAACAATTCGACAATCTGAGTGATGAAATAATAGGTTTGTCAGACATGAGAATCTTGCCACTGAACTGTGTTTGTCAGACTTGAGAATCTTGCCACTGAACTGTGTTTGTCAGATTTGAGAATCTTGACACTGAACTGTGTTTGACTGGATCCTGCCCTGATTGAGTTCAGAAACCTCTGGTTTAATCTAACACAAGGATACCCAGGCAATCACCATTAAAGGGACTGTATCTAATAGTATCACTTTCATGCATATTATACATCATCATCATCACCATCCCTAAAGTAATCATTACATGGGATTACACCAACAAGAACTATAGTTACCACGATTGTGTGAACCCCCCCCTACTTCCCCTCCCTGACATCTGGCCTCATACCTCAGCTCCCTCCTCTACCCTTGAGGCAGGGGTGGGCAAATGTTTTCTATAGAGGGCCACATTGAAAACTTGATTTTTATCAGTGGGCCGCATATATATTCTATCTACTTAATTACAATTTACAACATATAAAAATATGAATTTAAGATAATTCGTCATTTTATTTCACATTCACACTCTATTACACATGCACATTACATTTTAAAATACAAACTTAATCAGTTGCTAATTTTGGTAATAAGACTTTACTAGTCATAATTATTTCAACAATATAACTGACTTGAACTTGATCATGAATTTCTAAGTAGGTTGTTGTATTATATAAAGTTTGTGGGGAAATGTTTCATTTGAATAACTTTTAATTATTTCAATACAAAAACCTTACTTTACCTGAGGTGAATATCTAAAAGAAGATTTGAATGGTGATCTCATGACTTATTCATGTGCTCCGAAACTGAAATAATGTATATAAATAATAGAGGTATGGGTTCTGCGTTAAATCCAAAGTAAAGAATTAATACAACACTATTCCAGTTTGAATCGTCAAACATAAACAATAGTAATAAAAATCATTAAAAAATCAGATCTGTACGAAACCAAAAATAACTTAGCCTACTGATCAAACCAAGGGATTTAACTCTATGCAAAGATTTTGCAAGGTACAGCTAGTGTATTGATATTATCATTTTAAGCTAATTTTTAAATTTCAGAAGCAAAGTAACGAGCCAATCATGAATAATAATTATTTAATTAAGAAAAAAAAAGGGTTTCTATACTAAAGACTAATTTATGAGATGAAAAAATAAAACAAATTTTAAAAAAAAATGTCAAAAAAATTATTTCTGCAAAGAATGGTTGGAAAATATACTGACTACCTTAGGAATACATTAGGCAGTGTTGTTGGTGAAAATATACTGACTAACTTAGGAATACATTAGACAGTGTTGTTGGTGAAAATATACTGACTACCTTAGGAATACATTAGACAGTATTGTTGGTGAAAATATACTGACTACCTTAGGAATACATTAGACAGTATTGTTGGTGAAAATATACTGACTACCTTAGGAATACATTAGACAGTATTGTTGGTGAAAAACATAGACTCAGATTCCAAATTAAGTCCATGCAGTCTCAGTTAATGAACATGCCAACTCTGAAACATGACAGGTTACTGCGGCACCTAGCAGAAAGATTAATAAGAGAAGAGTGTTCTTAAAAATATTTCATGAGATCACTTTCTATAATCAATAATTTTTAAAACGATACAAACAATAAAGAAATGTAAACTAACTAAAATTATTGTTTTCGAGTTTTTTTCCCCGAACCATGTTATATTGTTTAGTTTATTTAAAAAACACCATTGGGTGTTTACTATAGCTCTCATTGACCTCATGCATTACTAAACTGTCTCAACTGTCTCATTCTTCATGTTTTAAGGCAGTTAATATTTATAAATATATTCTGTAACAGGATGTTATTTTTACTTATTGTGGTAAACTTCACTGCCTGTGATACAGCACTAAGTCAGTCTGACCTAATATTTTTCCAAAATAATATGAATTTTTTTTTGTATATTATGTAAAACATTTTTATGCACCTGTATATCTGTGCACTATAAAGTTTAATCAAAAGTCTAAATCTCGCCTGACTAGAGAAAATTTTTACTCATTATTCATAAAAATTAAAATGTGCGTACCAAACAACAACAAAAAAAATGTTTTATTTAAATATAAGTTTAATTGTTTTATTTAAATATAAGTTTCATTGTTTTATTTAAATATAAGTTTCATTGTTTTATTTAAATATAATTTTCATTGTTTTATTTAAATATAAGTTTCATTGTGATGAATGTAAAAAAAAATCTCTCCTGTAGTTTAAGGATTAATGAGAGGTGTGTCTAAGACCCATTAAGGTGATCCAGGTGTCTAAATAGAACAGGGAATTCCCGATAAAAAAAAAGTTGATTTTTTTTTTCTCTGCTGATTTTTATAGTGTTAAAATTGTTTATTCATATTATAATATGGCTTACTTTCACGGTCCAATCATTAAATATCTTTTTTAGGTCATGTATTTTGTTTAATAGAGGTTTTTGACAGTATTTTGCTGTTTTCTCAAAATCGCACTTTTTTTAAAAAATCTTGTATTTTTTCGACACTTTCACAAACTATTTAAGATATAAGCTTACAATTTTGCATGCTTATTCTTATATCTATTGTTGACAGTTCTCCAATTTTTTTTTTGGAAATATAAAATAGAAATTTTTTTATTACCTACCCCCCCCCCCAATGTAACTTTTTTGAGTGTACCGAAATAAAAAATTGACAGTGTATATTTATTTTCCATTTCTTCCTAAAAAAAAAATTGAATGTTTGTTTCAAACACACTCATTAACATTTGTGCAAAGTTATTTTATGATATCTACAATGGATTTTAAAAATTGGTTCTTTGAAAATATGTCTTAAAATTACACTTTTTCACCCCAAAAAGTCACATAATACATTTTTTTATATTTTTTTAATTTCTTTGTTCATTATTTGGTCTGTTGTATGCATGTGCCAAAAATGGCTAGTGTAGCTTAAAAATAAAAAAAATAGAAAAAAAAAAGTTGCAGAAACCTTGCATCGCCTTAAGGATTTTAAAGAGGACTAAATTTGGATTAAAAAAGGTCCTCACTGACTAATATTAGTCACGGCTATTATAGTGACTAGTAAGAGATGCAGAAAACCAATGAAAAAAAACATTTATTTTAAGGCATGTATATTTTTTTATTATTTTTAAATGGTCTCCGGCATGTAGGCCACAATATCCAATGCCCTTATTACATGCTTAACTGAAAACACTTTTTTATTTTTTGCAACGGATCACACAATGTCAGACTTTAAAACCAGATGCTATTTACAATTTTAGTGAAATATAAAAAACTGGGTTGCTGTACAACCACTTTGATGCAAGTGTCACTATTCACCAGGTCTTAATGTGATTCGAACGAAATGGACCAAAAAATTACCAGCTAATAATTTCTAAGTTATTTTTTTAATACTTTCTTTATTTATATTTATTTTTTTCTAATTCTAAATAGATTACAAGTTATTACTACTTTTTATATTGCCAAATGGTGATCATATATTTTCATATCCTAAAAACTCATTTATTTCATCCCTATGGATGCATTAGATATCAATTTGTTGGAAATTAAATGAGCTTTTAGATTTTACTATTTTTGGTCATGCAGATGGTATATTGAAAAAAATATGTTGGATTAATGAAAAAAAAAGGGAATTTTATTTTATTTCAAAGTATACACAAAGTTCAATAAGATTAAAAATAACTATCAAGATCTTTTCCATGTATTTCCACTTTTTATTAGCTTTATTAGCTTCATTTATTTATGCTTACAAAATAATAAATTTCAAAACATTTTACCAAGAAATACATTTTTAGGAAATTTTGCTCTAAATCATATACATTTCCTCACTCTTTCCCCAAAGCAATGGTACTTTTTTATATTTTACAAAAAACCAAACCTTCTGCATTTGTTTGTACACTAATAATATTTCATTCTATTGGTAATTGGATATTAATTTATAAAATATAATATAATGAAATAAATAATTTTTCAATTTGAACACAAATGTAATAACGAAAAAATTAATAAAGGAACACAAATAACTTAAAATTATATTTAAAAGCCAAAAAAAATGTACAAACTACATTCAATAGGCTATACATCACTGTGCTAAATTTGAAAAATAAAAATGTGTTAAGAAATAATTTTTTCATTCAACTTTAGAAATGTTTTAAAATAAATATAAAAGAATAAGTTATAGAACATCTAGCTTAATATAAACCTTTACAGGTAGGAAGAAAAGTTATTTTTTAATTTTACTTTTAGTATTGCAAAATTAAAATAAGATAATAGTACATTTAATATTTAACTTACATATTGATATTGAGATAAACTATTTATATTTTTAAGAAAACACAAACACACAATAAGCACTTGTCTTTTGTTTCTGAACAAATCTATTTATAGAATAATCCTAATTTGAGCCTCAATGTGAACCTTTGGAATTTTCCCAGGTGAAATTTGTTTCAAAGTCGTCCCACAAGTCCACCTATCTTAAAATGGGTACCTGGGGAAGTAAAGGCGGCTGGGCGTTGTGCTATCCACACAATCCCTTTATATGCCGAGGTTATAGAAACAGATGAATTCTACACTTCATCTTCACAGATGGAACTTTTTTTTTACTATTTACATGAGAAACTTTTACTGAGTATTTTACATGTTAATAAAAGGTTTCTTAATTACACTATTTCAGGAACATTGCGACATATAATTTTTTTATAAGCTTTATGTCAACTAAATGAGTTTGCAACTATCCATACATGATAATAGGACTGTTAGAGTTTCATGCATCTCTTTTTTAAGTTAACCAGTGACAAAAACTCCTTTACATAAGCTATTATTTTCAAATTCAGGTTTCCAAATTCATTGAAAATGCATTTCATTTTTAAATCAGTCCCGCAAAAAAATAAATAAAAGATGACCACTCACCACATACAATTATGAAAGAACTCTTTGCAAAGAATAAAGCTATCACTTTACATGTGTATATCCCATCCACACAAACTAATGTAGCTCCTCCTGTGTTAGCTCATTCCATCCATTTTAGGTGTTATTGTAACTCATGTTCCTTGGCAGTCATTTGCATTATGTGAGACAAATGTGTAATGTAATCCAATGCAAAATTAAAAGTTTGAAAAGCCATGCTTTGTAAATGGTTCACATCAATATCTTGTCCAGACTTCTGCCAATTTTGTTACCTGTAACCCATTCAGACAGAAATGGCAGTGGTGAATCTAAAGGTGTCGCCATCATAACCATAATCATGGACTGGGGCATAGAAGCTGTGTAGAAATAAAAAAATAACATGATTTAATAGTTATCAAATGATTTATTTCCCGATGTTTAAATAATACATTTTCTGAGGTGACAATACTATATATATGTAATTACTGTAAATTCTGATGAAAAAAAACATAGAACTATTTGTATGTCAACTGTTTGCCTATTAGCAAATTTTTGTTTACTAAAATAGTATATGATATGAATTGATATAAGTTATTAAAGAAGTAATGTTAAATATAATCATTAATGGGTACTCAAATTTAGCTTCACATCAATTTTGTCTAAACTTCAGCTGACTAGATAAATAAAATTCTTTCAGGCAGAAACGGGGGTGATGTATATGAAATTGTCAAATATTGCTGCATAGAAGCTGTGTTGAAATAAAAATAATATTTATTAGGAAATGAATATTACATTCTCTATTAGTGTTATGTACATGTGAATTAAAAAATAAGTGGGGGGGGGGGACAATTTACTTTGCATTATAACGTTTGCCCTTTCGAGTGTTGCGGATGTTTGTACTTCTGCAGTGTCTCTTCATTCAGTTTTTTTTTTATATTAATATGAAAGCTTTATTTTTTAAATTTAAATGTCAATTAAAAAAAAGCTTTGTGTTGACAGATCTGTTCAAAAGAAAACTAGGTGGCTGTAATGGCTTTGTAGGCATGCACCTCTTGAGGCACATACTTGGGGGGGCCCCCAGTCACCCAAAGCTAGAGGCCCCATGTTAGCTGCCCATTTTATTTGCCTACATTTTTTAAAAATGAGAATGATTGTGAATTAAAAAAAAAATAAATCAGCATATCTTTAACTCTGCAAACATAATGATATAAAATAACATTAACCTTAACATAAATGTTTTGATCATCAAGGTTTTAACTTTGTAACTAATGAATGAGTAGTCATCCACCCTGCCCTTAATAATCTTAAAAAAATAATGTTAAATTACAGGCTCCGTGACAAGTGATCAGATTACTCTTCAAACAAGGGCCCCATGTACCCTTTCCGCCCGACTGGGTGTAAAACACTCTGAGACCACCTTTTATTGTTAATAAGACATGTCTCCTTTTGAATATTTGTACCATTTTTGAAACCATCTGTATAACATAGTAGGAATGAACACTTTGAAAGATGCAAATTTATAGAACATGTCATAGTAACGTTTTCCAGGGGATGAATTTTTTTTCAACTCTCCCTAGCAAGTGGGTGTAACACACCCGAACACTTTTTTAAATTAAAAAAAGCTGCAACTAAACTAACTTTTAAACATTTTTTGTTGTTTTAAAACTGTTTTGTATCACATGTAAATTAAGAGTGAAGCTTTTAATAAATATTCTGAAGGCATAGGTTATCAGAATATTTAAATCTATTCAACTTGACAAACACATATCAAAGCAGAATAGTTACATGTAGTATACACATGAAGACAACGGGCTTTGCATTTCAGCATGCACAGTTTGATGTGAAAGAACGATTTTCTTTGCTAATAAGTATACTACACTTGCTGTTTAAGATTTGATGTATTCTTGTTTTGTTTCACATTATACATCTTTTCAATTAGGAGACATCAATTGTTCTCTCACCTCTGCATGAGTTGAGTCTGTCTCTCCTTGAGACAATCAGTTGGTTGAATATTCAGTTTTGAACAATGGGGTACCAATATTGCTGCCTTGATTCCAAGTCAACCACACAGAAAAACATAATCAAGGGCCATCTTTTAGTTGCACAGTTAACATCTTCGTCATTATATTGTCTCATACTTTGGTTTTGTTGTGGTATAAATCAGTCTCTAGTTTCTTGCATTCTGTTTCACTTTCTTTATCAAGATGATTCTGCAATTACTGATGACAAATTGGTAAAGAAAA
The DNA here is from genome assembly GCA_021962125.1 of Bulinus truncatus. Taxonomy (NCBI): domain Eukaryota; kingdom Metazoa; phylum Mollusca; class Gastropoda; family Planorbidae; genus Bulinus; species Bulinus truncatus. The sequence continues at coordinate 1,893,368 of JAGDYQ010000184.1, read as the reverse complement.
TTAGTAATTGAGAAGGGTTGTTTCTGGACTGAACAAAAACAAACTAGTTGAGGGGCAAAGCCTTCTTTTTCTGTAAATCTTTGGGTACTAACAACTTATTTTTTTAATATATTCCAACTGCATAGAGTGAAACTTTTCTAGGTCATCAACTCTGCATGTTGTTAGTGAAATAATTGTCTGTTGTGACTTGCAGTCAACTCCGCCAAGGATTGTTCCAGGCCTGGCAGAAAAAGGAGGGTTGGGTGTGGGGCTAGCAACTCCACCCTGTAAAAAAAAAAACTTTGCTATAAAAACACTAAACAAAGAGAAAACATATTTCAGTCCTGGAAGAAAAATTTCCTTCATCTCAAATACCCCTGAAGCTTATGTGTGGTGAAAGCCAAAAAATATCTCCAGATAAAAAAACAGAGAACCAGATAGACCATTTTTTGCATGAATAGAAAATTAAAAAGATCCTTACACGATATTAAAGTGAGAAGAGGGGCGGATGTAGGGTCCGATCATCATCTAGTGGTAGCAAAACTAAAACTGAAGCTGGAGAGATATGAGACAAGAACGTCAGACAGAAGAGTAAAGTACAACATAAACCCATGAAAGATCCCAAGATAAAAGAACGGTTCAACTTGGTGCTGAAGAAAAAATAAAGTACTCCAAGAACTGGTGGAAGAGGAGTGCAATGTATCAAATGAGTGGCAAAAAGTGAGTCATTAAGATCAGCATGCCAAGAGGTACTAGGGCCAAAGAAGCACCATCAAAAAGAGATGATACCCTGAATAAGGTAGAAGACAGGAGGAAGAAGAAAGCAACAGCTGACAACAGTAAAACTAGATCAGCTAAAGGCAAGGCACAAGAATAATATGCAGAAGCGCACAGAGTAGTGAAGAGGAGAATAGGAAGGACAAGAAAAACTAAGTGGACGGACTGGCAGCTGAAGCAGAACAGGCAGCTTACAGCAGAAACATGAAAATATTATGACATAACAAAGAGTCTTTCGGGGAAGACCAACAAACCAGAAAGACCTGTCAAAGATAAGCAAAGGAAAAATATTAATGATTTAGATCAACAGTTGAGCAGATGGGGTGAGCACCTTAAGGAACTCCTGAACAGACCAGCACCACTATACCCCACGGTCATTGAGCCAGCCATAGCAGATCTGCCAATCAACTGTGATAAGCTAACCAGAGGGATCAGGAAAGCCTTCACTCTGATAAAGGGGAAAGCAGCTGGACCAGATGACATCCCAGTAGAGGTGCTAAAGGCAGACCTCAATACGTCAGTGGAGATGTTATATCGACTCTTTGAAAGGATATGGGAGGAAGAAAACGTACCAAACAAACTAGAAGGAAGGTTATCTCATCAAGCTTCCTAAAAAAGTTGACCTTAGCAATGCAACAGCTACAGGGGCATCACACTGCTATCAATGCAAAGTCTTTAACCCAGTCCTCTTGGGGAGGATAAAATTATTTTAAGAAGCCAAAGCTGTGAACTGAAAATAGTCCATATTATTATAAGTTGAAGTGTTAAGTATGTCATCTGCATATGTGGTGTAATAGGCATAAGAAAATGGCTGTGTTTACTTTTGAATAAAATGAAATATAGATAAAGAAAAATAGAATTTTTAGGGAGCAACATTTTGGTGTTGTTGTTTTTTTTTGTTTCATTCAAATCAAGATCTTTGCAGTGACATGTGACATGTAAAAACCATGTAAATAATTTATCATGAAGGCGGAGTGTCCTTAACTATTACCGAAAAATATTTTGGTCGAAAATGGAGAAAACTTGCTCCATCCATGAGGTGATGAGTACACGAGAGGCTTTGCATTTATAAAACAGGCAATTAAGCCTGTTCCATTCTGGACACAGGACGTGTTAGCGCATTTTCATGTTATGTATCAGTACGTTTGTTAGCTTTCAGTAAATATTTGTAAATTTTGGAAATGTTTATAAATTCAATTGTGTAATGCATATATCTGTAAAAAAAATATTAAAGACGTTTCTTTATATTTGAAAAAAAATTATTTTCTCTTAAATCTAACTACAACTGGTTTGTGGTTACTGAAATAGGACTCATAATTGAAAACATTCAAAATTGTAGTCATTTAATCGTCCGAAAACTCCGTCAATTGTTGCATAGCTCTGATACTTTCAATTAAACTCAGAACACAAGCTTACTATTTCATTTGATGAGTTTCTTAATAAATCTTGGTGAAACTACGTGCTGCAGTATTTTGCACCAAATGAATGGGTTATTGAACGTACAAGGTGTAGAATGGGGCTATATATATAAGCCCCTTCGGAGCCCTGAAGCCCGGCCCTCAGAGGTCCTATCGCGAAATGAACTTTTGATGTACACATGGCAGGCCAAGACCTACAAAATGATATATACATCATGGGTCTAGGACTTATGGTTGCTGAGATATAGGGCGCTCCTTTGTTAATATAGCTTATATAGTAAAAAACTTTATAAGCCCCCTTTTACGGCCCTCAAAGGTCAGATCGCGAAATGAACTTTTGCTGCACACATGGCAGGCCAAGACCTACAAAATGATATATACATCATGGGTCTAGGACTTATGGTTGTTGAGATCTAGGGTGATGACAGACAGACAGACAGACAAAACGGGGACAATAGAGCATTTTTTTTCGAAAATGCTCTAAAAACTGCATAAGCAAACTTGTCATTTGCTTTCATATCACGAAATATTCTCACCTGCAAGTTCTATTTTTCTGTCTTGTTGAGCAGGTGATCAGACATGAGACAATAATTAGTTCATAATTACGGTAATCTACAATTCCCATTGGTTATGGAAAGAATTCATTTGCACAAATGACACACATTGTGAGAACGACTAATCAAAATTAATAAAAATTAATCACGAGAGTTGTGACCCATTGTCATGGTAAATGTTGCTACTAAAAATTAATCATATTAGCCTCTCTTTGATTAGTTACAATACCTGATCTGTTTCGCATCTAAGTTTTTGAATAAGCTGAAATATAATTTTCATAGTTAAACTGTTTTTCTTCTTGACACGATTCCTAATTTTATATATATATATATATATATATATATATATATATATATACACACACACACACACAATATACATATTAGTAAAATGAACTTATTTGACACCCAAGTTTTTCAACCAGGCGAGATTATAATTACCGAGATAAAAGTGTAATCTGAATAGTATCAACATAACACTCCATTTCATCTTGTATTGTTGCCAGTAAGCTTGCTACTGATTTTCCGCGCAACTAAATCAAAAGAATAAAATCGTTCTCTGTCATTGACCTTGATATTTAACATTTTATAATTTACGTACTCATTTTGTTTGAAGTAATGATGTATTATTTAGAATCAATCACATCTAATAATGACTCAATGTGTAATTAGTACAAAATATGTGCACACAATAACCAAATAATAATTATTGTAAGACATTTTTTATTGCATAGATTATTGTAAGTAACTCGTAACACAGCAGTCCGACAGGAGCAACATGTTTATTAATGGAATCGTTAAGCAATGGTATAAATTCTAAATAAAACAACTGACGTTAAGATATTTTTTTTTAAATAATTAAAAATGACTGCGCGCAAAATTTAAGCACTGTTTTTTTTAAGTGTGCTCTAACTAGACCAACAATGAACAATTTTGAAAATTCCAAGAAAGTGAAAAGTATTTAGCTATAGACTATTCAGTTAATAAGTGTTTAAAAATGTATTTTTAATAATAAAACTAATTCGAAAATTGCTGATATTAATTAATAACTGACCAGTTTACAATCGATGTTGAAGTTTGCTGGCATTTTTTTTACCTTGTTTTCTCTGCATAATAAAGCGCCTTTTTTATTGGATTCAAAATTAAATTATGTGAAGAAAAGTGAGACAACACGCTTTTCAATTTTCTAACAGTTAATTAAAGTCTAAAATAGATAGACTAATTTTTAGTAAGTTTAAACTTATTATAATTAGAATTTTTTTTAGTTTGCTTAATACTATATTAAAGTCTAATGTATGGGTGGTCAAACTTTTTCCACAGAGGGCCATAATGAAAACTTGATTGTTATTGGCGGGCCGCATATATATTTTGTCTGTTTTAATTACAATCTACAACGTATGAATATATGAATGAAGGATAATAACCATGTGTTTGTCGTTTTATTTCACACTATATTACACAAGCACATTACATTTAAAAATACGAATTAAATCAAATCAGTGCTGATTTGTTGATAAGACTTTGCTATTTTAATTATTTCAACAAACGTTTTTTGTTATCTGTCATAACATTTATGAAGACGATTGAACTTAATTTACATACAAGCTGACCACTGAGTTCCAGATTACTGGTTATGTGAGTCTCATGATTGCATTTAAATTGCACCTATCTGTTCTTAGACTTGTTTATTTTCATACAAGAAAACGCTTGCTCACAGATTTATGTGGACCCAAATAGAGACAAAAGCCTGGCAGCGAAATTTTTTAGGTGTGGAAATGCCTCTGGTGGCAAACATCCATAAAACTTAAGGAGAAAAACTGACTTGATCTTCTCCTTCAGGTCATAGTTTTTTTGTAGGTCAAGCAGCTCTAACTGTATATCCTCTGGGGCTGAAACAGCTTCTGCATTAAATAGCGAAATGAGGTTATTGAAGGGTGGTTCCAGGTTCTTGAAGTCTTGGAACCTCCTTCCAAACTCCACAAACAAGGCATCCAACTGAGCTTTGATTTTGTCAGCCAATTCAGCAGAAATGTTAATCTGTTTCAGCAAAGGGAAATGTTAATCTGTTTCAGCAAAGGGAATGGCAAAACCTTTTTATCTGCTTGCCTGGAAAACAGGTAGAGTTTTGCCTAAAATGACTTAACATGCACCAACATTTTATGTGCTAACAAGCTATTGGCCTGAAGTTTGGCATTCAGTTCATTCACCTTTTCTAATGTCAATGGCAAATATGAAGACATCCACTACTGGGAGGACACCGACCTCAGGGGCTATACCGGCTCCCCAGGGGGCGCTGGGAGGGCACCGGCCTCAGGGGCTATACCGGTTCCGACCAGCGCACACCGGGTGAGCTCCCCCGCCTCAGGGGCTTTACTCCACCCTCACTCACGGCACCACCAAAAAGTAATTGGGGAGGTCTCACTCACTCACCCACCCTCTTAAACTTTTTAGGCGTATAATTTTCAATTTATTTTATTGAGATTACAATGTTTGATGCTATATTTTACTTTGATCTCTGTTAATTAACATTAGAAAAATTGACAATTATAACTTTTTTTATTTATAGATTGAGCTTCGTTACACCACAGTTCCAGTGAATCAATCTTGGACATATTATGTCCTTAATTATATTAATTCAACATTATATTCATTTTGTTCTAAATAATTCTACTTGCGGCTCCAATTTTATTTTTATCTTTTATTCATTTTTAAAAACATTCATTTTTTAACGACATTTTTTTTTTCATTTCTTAATTTTGTTTTCTCGCATTGACCTTTGACCTCTCTACTCTTTCAGTAAGCATGAGCCTTGGTGTGCAGCTGGTACTACTAGTGGTACTACACACAAATTAAGTGACGTGACCCCAGAGGCGGATTCATTGAAATGCGGCAAAGTCTTATAAAACAACACATTCAATAGTATTTGTTTGAAGAAAACAACCCTGATTGTGTGTACTATAACACATTTCGTTGTTTCAGTATTAGCTGTACAGATTAGTACAACTTACTATTCAATGTTATTATACGGAACATCTCGGAATCCACTTTTGATAAAGTATATGGCACACCTATAGTATACAGAAATAAAATCATCAGTCGATAAATAAAATTATTCAAGTTCAGCAAGACTTAAGTTGTTTCATTTTTTTGTATGTTTTCATATGTGTTTGTTTAGCATGCTTGTCTAAAATGTGCTGTGACCTTCGACCATGTTTGTGTTTTTGTCTTCCATTACTTTAAATCGCTCTAATTTGATAATCGAACTATGGAACTGCTCTTAGAGCAGTATTATTTAATTAAATAAATTAAAATTATAAAAAACAAACTAAAGAAAAGTGATATCATACTTTATTATGGACTAGGAAACCTACGACTTTTTGATCAAATTGTTTGCCCTTACTACCAGTACATAATAATAATATTCTATTTAGCAAAGTTGTATACATTGTTTTCTCCGTTACCTTATCAAATTTTGAAAGTGAAATTTTCAATGTAATCCCAACATTTATATAATCGTTAACCACTCAGAGGGAGGTGGCATCATGCCCTGGGCACTACTCACAAAGGGGGCACCAAATGATATTTTACATATATTAATTGGTTTTCGAATGGGGGTGGGGCGCTAAAAAGGTATTGTGCACCGGACGCGAGTTAAGCTCTCTACGGCACTGATACCACTGGTCTTCAATGCATTGCGGTTCAAAAGGGTGCAAAAATCTTACCTAAGAATAGTTTCCCTGGGGGGGGGGGGGGCCTGATGGGAACTCGGAACCGTAAACATAAGAAATAAGTCGTAAAAAAATCTTTGCGAACATTGTCTACGGATAAACCAAATGTCGGTATTGCAAGGGTCGGTAATATGTACATTGCGATGTTGAAACCATAGATTCTCAGTTAAAGAGCCTCGCGGAAACTGTACCAAGAACTATGGTATTTAAAAAAAAAAAACAAGAAAGTGCAGGGAAGGGTTTCTGGTGAAAGGAGATGAACGGATGAAGTAAACTAAAGGACTGAAATCTGACTAATTGATGACAATGAATGTAAAATGCATTAAAAACTTTTAGTCATTTTATTTTAAATAAATGTTGTTTTTCTTTCCGCTAATTGTTATTTCAGCCAACCCACCCAATAAAAAAAATGCATTACGCCTCTGCTGTGTTTTACTTTGTACTCCGTGGGACAAGTCATTCAAACTTTCAGGTCAACAAACACGGCGAGGTCAGCGGCACAGCTGATGTGTCTCATAGCTGCCAACTTGGATAAATTTCATGCTCCATGTCATAGGCGTTGTTATGTATGAATATGCAGCCACCTAGGGTTCCTGCGCCCTTCCACTATTTACTTCTATTAAATTTGGTGTTGTGATGGCCCCATTAACAACGAAATATATCTGAAGATCTACTTATTGGCATTGTCGTTTCATTTTTACATTGGTAGAAAATACGAGTCGTAGTTAATACTATTCTACACCCACTCATGTGCGTAATATAAACCGTAGGCCCTTTGTATATATATATATATATATCTTATATATCTATGGTAGGCCGTTGATACCTGGGCTATGTCTAGTTAAATATGATGATCCAAGCACAATTTCCTTAACGGTGTTTGGGTGGGTGGAGGCGGTGGCTTAGAGTCCGAGGCTTTTCGGCGTCTCGAACAACTGCTTCGAGCCTTTGGCGGCCCTGCAATATGGGTTTTCCCAATAAACAATACCCCCACGGACAGATAGAGGTCACCTAGGGGCATAAATGGGGAACCCCAGGGACAGCCACTAGGTGACCCCTATTTACTTGCACCCTGGAATTGTTAGGGGGCACCAAGGGGATGCCGATCGGCAGTCGCCTAGGTGACCTCTAATGGTCTTATTGTGACCTGGAGAACTTTTTTGGCCCTTCCTTGGATAATATTGCTCACCCCTTATAATATATCAACTCATTCAGAAAGTACAAACATTAAAAATGTGCCACTGTAGTTGACATTTTGCATTAAGTTATATTTTTTTTACAATTTACAAACAAACATCACACACAAAGAAGGAAAAAACAAACTTTTTGAGATAAACTATTAATTTTATTCTTATATTAAACCTCAGTCAAAATTACATATTACAACAGCAAATTTAATGAAATCTAACAATAAATAAAATAGTTATGACATTTTATATAAAACACACATTTTATGAGCCAAAATTATCAGATAACCAAAACAAACACAAAAAAATTCAAAATGAATAAAATGCCACAAATTATACATTAGTGAGAGCAAAAATGCAGAATGTTTTATCATCTGCTAGATTACTTTAGACAACTTTTTTATAATGATTTTGTGGTAGGCTATGTAAAATGTAGAAAAAAGACAATGTTTAATTTTATTCAGAATTAAAAAAAAAGAAAGGTAGAAATAATTTTTTTATAACAATGCCTGTAATTCTTATGATTATATTAAATCTACACTAAAAATACACAATATACTAAGGATTCATAAATATTTATATACAGATATATTTAAAAAATCAGTGAAACATGCATGAACATTTCTTTATCCAAAAAAATAAAGATTATTTTCCTGAAATTAAGTGAAAGACATTTTAACATTTTGCTCATTTGTTCAACATGTATCAGCTAAAACCCAAATATTCATCCCCCATTTAGTTGGCTTTAATGTATTGTCTAAAACTATATTTACCAATGTATATTCTTTCATCTATATTAAGATTGTCACAAGCCTGGCAGTATTTCATACACTTTTTTCTTCTGAAAAAATAATGCATATTTTACCATGGCTCGAAATTTTGTATTTTTAAAATCCATGAATTAGTTTGAATCTGAGCTTAGATATGAATGATCTCGTCCAAAGTCCATGGAATGGTACATCGGTGGAGAAATATGAATGTGTGGAGAAGTATGAACGTTAAATTGGTGTTTGTGAAATACTCATGCACAAAACAATAAATATGTAAAGCTCATTGGGTGTCACTTAGTCCAGTACTCAGAAAGGGGACTTTTCAGGTCTTTCTGGTGTTGTGCATTGCTGTTTGTATATTTCCCTATTCGTACCAAAACTCCAGAAGAACACAACTTAATAAAAGCTCCTGCAGAAAAGTAAAAACAATGTAAATTTTGAGTGGGATTTTTTTTTTCATATATGTAAAAGTACAATATAGTTTGTATTACATAATTTCTCCATACATGTAATAGTCAAAATTCTAATGATATAAAACATAACAAATTAGTAAAAGTTACCTTTCTTCCATAATATAGAATACATAGGCACCAATGAATTTATTAGTAATTTATTACTATTTATTAGTAGGCTATTTAATTTATAAATGATTGTTACCTGGCATAAGAAATTCAAGATAACATTGTCTTGTTTCTTGTCAATCATCATCGAGAAGATGAAGATCTGGTGTCCTAGCTGGAAGTGTCAAATCGCTTTGAGAGGTCTATCAGCAGTAATGCCATAGTCATATGTTTGTTCCCAAATCAACCGATATATTCTCTCCAGATGTGGAAGATGATGAAATCTGTTGCATGTCTGGGAGCGTCTCCTTTACCTCACTAATTTGATTATGTAGTACTCTCATTTCTGATTTCAGTTCCAGCATGAGGGAAAGCAGAATTTCAATTTTTTTATCCCCAGCTATGAATGAAAAAAAAAAAAAAAAATTCATTTACAGCAATTTTAAAACATTTTTTTTTGTCAGTTTGTCACGAATGAATGTCAGAATCAGTCAGCCTAGTAATTCTAACTACATCTGGCATTGGCAAGAATTTAGAGGCAGAAATGTAATAAAAACAGCCTTACCAACAACTTCTAAACTAGTTGCGATTGCATTTCCTGCAACATCAGATCTTGGAGCTGACTTTGCATTTCCAGGTCATCTGATTATTCCAGATGAAGCTGGTGTGGTGTCCAATCTTCATCCTGATGGTTAGTATATGGTGCCCAATATGATTCATCACCATCTAACCAATTTCCTGCTACAACTGCAACACTTTCAGGTCTTTCTCCACCATCAACAATGAATACAACCACTGCAAACAGTCCTGTCATTCTAAAGAAACAACATTAAATTTATGTTCATTGAAAATTAATTGAAAATTGTTAATTGAAAATCGCAAATACCCAATACAACATAATAAAAGAGTAGTCAATGTTTGAGAAACACAGGAGGGATGGAATTTAGACACTATGGCAGGCTTTATTAATACAATATCAGGTTCCATTAATCCATTATTATTAATATAAATGTAATATGCAGAAATTTCACCTTGTTATAAGGAAGTATGTATGATAGAAAAACCAATGTTCGAACTCTTGTACTGAATTACAAAATATTTCCTCTGCATGTCACCCCTTCTGCAGTAGTTCAGAGTTCGACCCAGAGAGAGCACATTTTACTATAATCTAATACTAACCCCTAACATTAACTCCAACTAAAACTAAACCTAACTCCTAATACTAACCCTAACTAACCCAAACCTCTAACAATAATCATATCCTTAACCCTAAGATGATTTACATTGTGGGTCCTGTGGTAAAAGTAAATGGTTCTGCCTACCTACAAAGTTTGTGTATAATTTATGTTTGACTTTTAGTGAAATTTTAAATAAAATAAAACGCAAATAAAATAAAAATAATTATTTAGGGTTAAAGACAAGATAAAGTTAATATGCCTACACCAATTACATAATAGAAAATTTCATTGGTAGGCAAAACTAATATTTAATATCACCCTTTTTTTTTAATCTTTATTTTGGATAAAAACAGTTACAGATAGCATGGTATTATATACATAGTAAAATGGATAAAATAATCATATTATGTTAAGTAATATACATAATTACATATAAGTAATTTTAATATTAATATAATCTTAATTAGAAATTCTTAGAAGTATTTCAAAGTATTTGGGTAAAAATCCATATATATACATTTATATTACGCACTTGTTACGGTACCGACCGGGGAAACGGAAAAAAATAAACGTTCGGTCTCCCGTACATAGGCCTATGAGGAGACCGACCGGTCGGTCCCGTAACAATGGGGCTCACATATAAAAAATAGACAGTTTATATAGTATTAGTAAAATATGTATGATGATTTGGGCTCAAGCCACCCCCCCCCTGGTTGCGCCACTGGTAACATATAATAATGTTACCATTAAAAAAAAATTATTATTCTGCATGACTTGAAATAAAATTAAGATGTTTCTTGGAAATAAGCTCCAAAAAAAAAATAGCATGTGGGAAAATCACTTAATAGCCCATAGGCAACATTCAATTAGAAAAATAAATAAAATAAATGTCTACCAGCACAGCACACAAACTAAGCTTCAGGTTTAATGTACTATTAGAAAAAAAAATTGCTTGGTTATATTTCCACTCCCTTTTGAACTAGTTTTAGGCCTATACTCTTATCTTGTAATTAAAATAATTCAAAGCCTTATTTAATTTTAAAAAAATAAATAAAAATGTCTCCGATTATTAACAGTAAATGACTTTATAAGGCTTGGACAGACCCGATAAAAATTAATGCCAAATATAAAAATAACAGACACTGTGTACTTTTTATTATTAATCATTTTAATGAAATTATTGGTATACTTGCGCGAAAATCCCTGGAAACAGAAAAAAAATAAACGTTCGGTCTCCCGTACATATGCCTATGAGGAGACCGACCGGTCGGTCCCGTAACAAGTGATAGTACAGTACATAGATTGATACCACTTTATACATATTTCCATTACAAGAGCATTTTATTACAACTTGAAATTAGAATGTTTTTAAAGTAATATTTAATTAAAATCAACCGATCTTTCAAAGAAATGCAACGCAAATCAAATGAATTTGAAACGAACCTTTTCAAAGAAATAATATCAGCGCGATCGAACTGTAAAGATGGCTGCTTCCCGATTCTGTTAGAGGCTTAGAGCGCATGCGCCATCCAATATGGGACACTCAGGGGCTTGCCACTTCGATCCAGCCGAGGGGTCCTATAGGAAACTGCCTACCGATGTCCGATAGGTGCTTGACAACGGGAGTCCTCTCTGTGCATGTTTATTGGGTTGTGATAAGGTATACAGTCTACGTGTACGCCCTTTCACCGCTGTCTAGTGTTGACGGATGGCTGTACGCTCTTTCACCGCTGTCTAGTGTTGACGGATGGCTGTACGCCCTTTCACCGCTGCCTAGTGTTGACTGATGGCTGTACGCCCTTTCACCGCTGCCTAGTGTTGACGGATGGCTGTACGCCCTTTCACCGCTGTCTAGTGTTGACGGATGGCTGTACGCCCTTTCACCGCTGTCTAGTGTTGACGGATGGCTGTACGCCCTTTCACCGCTGCCTAGTGTTGACGGGTGGCTGTACGCCCTTTCACCGCTGTCTAGTGTTGACGGATGGCTGTCGACCCGAGAGCCAAGGGAATCTTTACACGTGTATGCTGATCACACAATTCTTCAAATACTATGGCCTTACAACATCACAATTGCCAGCCTTTTAAAACGGACCGGCCAAGCTTCAATGGAAGAGGGGATGGATAGGCCACACATTACGAAAACCAACATGTAACATAACAAGGCAATCGTTGAGGTGGCATTTGCAAAAGAGAAAAAAATAGAGGCCGGCTAAGAAACTTTTGTAGGCGAGACATCCAGGCCGACATCACCAGGATGGTTGAGAACAGAAGTGGCTGTAGATCTTTAGTTAGGGCTCCCCATATCCCTATAGGAGTGACGGTCATAACTGACTGATCACACAGTGCGTAGGGCCCCCATACCCCTATAGGAGTGACGGTCATAACTGACTGATCACACAGTGCGTAGGGCCCCCATACCCCTATAGGAGTGACGATCATAACTGACTGATCACACAGTGCGTAGGGCCCCCATACCCCATACCAGTGCCGACGAGTGGGGGGGCAATGCCCAGGGGCCCGGCGAGTTTTAGGGACCCGGACTGAGCTGGCCAATCAACTTTTTAAATTATTAATATCAGCATGGGGGCCCGTGTCACCCCTGCCCAGGGGCCCGAAATTTCTGTCGAAGGGCCTGTTCGCAACCTTGTAATAGTTTTATATATTGATATCTTCTGAGGACAACTAGCAACTTAAATAATTTAATAAAATAACATTGACTTCTGACTTCATTTTTATACATATGTATAATAAAATAATAAAGTACAAACTCCGTGATTTCTGAGTGATGTTATTTAATTTGCAAATGTACTTTTTAGCAGAATTAATTTTATTTTAAATTGAATAATTGCGACTGTTGTTGTTGATAGATCTGTTCTTTGTTTTCAATATTTTATAAGAAATATCACACAAATAGCTAAGCTATATTCGTGCATCTTTGTCGTTCTTCCTGGGTTGTACGTTAAACAAACAGTATAATAATATAAATCAGGTGTCTATTATGTAACAATTGTGTAGCAGAACAAATGGTCAATATATTTATAACAGGAATCAGAAATTGCTCAGCCTCAATACATTTTTATCATTAAAACTCTTTACTATTTAAATTATTTTTAACAAAACTGCAACATGTCATGCATTATTGATCCCCTCCCCAAACCCCTCCTCTCCATTCACAAGCTTTCGGCACTTCGCGCCTCCATTTTCGCCCCCCCCCCCCGAACATTTCTTCTACCCCACCAGGGGCGGATTTAGAGGGAGAGGCTGGGGGGGTCATGCCCCCCCCCCCCCCGTTATCGCAAGTTTAGGTAATACATCATTAAATTATCGAAAAATTTTTGTTCTAAGACCAATTTTCAACAATGAAAACAGTTTTGCCCCCCCCCCGGGGGGATCAATGTTTTGCCCCCCCCCCCATCAAAGTTGTCTAGATCCGCCCCTGTGCCCCAGGATCATTTCTTCGGCACTTACCCCCCCCCCCTCCCGAAAAAAATTTCTTCGCCCCCCCCCCCGAAAATGTCTTTGCCCCCCCCCCCCATCCAATATTCCTGGCTACGCCCTCCTAATGCAATGTGTCTATTGAAATATCGTTAATGTTATCCAACTGGGCACTCGTCACAGCACATGATTTTAAACAATATAACTACTGGGTTTAAGATAATCATGTCATTATTTGACTAGGCTATATGATTACATTTTTCATAATTAGCTATTAACTAATGATTTTGATTTATTAAATTAACTTTATAAAACAATAATTTTTTTTTTATAAAACCAAAGGAAAGTTGAAACTGGATGATCAATTCGCAAAAAAAAAAAAAATTTTAAAATATGGAGCAAAGGGCAACATTGATGTTAGTAAAAGGTACGGATGGTCGTGCGGTAAAGCGCTCGACTATATATCTGAAAATCCCGGGTTTGATCTCCGTAAAAACTATGAAGCGACCGATATGCCTTTTTACCGATAGTCCGATACCGATATTTTTCCCCAGCATTTTTACCGATACCGATATTTTGCTATTATGAAAGGGTGTCTTGCAGATGAAGAAGATTAGAAGAACAAAAGATTTGAAAAGACAGACCGGAAGACCGAAGTCAGAAACACAAACCATGCCTGCATAATCTCAGAAATCTGCATGTTTATTGTTTAAAATTAAACTTATAACAAACAATTTGTTGTTTTTACTTTTTACTTGTACACAAACAGAAAAGTAAGATAAAGTTGTAAATAATTAATGTCAAACTAAAAAAGTAAAAATGTATTAATTGTTAATTGTAACTTCACTAACTTGTGAAATTTGTGATGAAATTAAAATAATTTTCTTCGTTAATTTTTACTGAATTTACTTGTAGCAGATTTTTAAAAAAGTTTGAAAAATTAAAAACACTTAATTATATCACTAAATCACTTCACTCAGGTAAACAGTTAACTGGAAGTATGTAAGTAAACTTTAACTCTGTAAACCAAAACCAGTTTAGAGTTACTAGATTTGTGAAAAAAAAAAAACAATGCATCGGCAGCCAAAAAAAACGGCCGGTCCGATAGTTAACCCATAGTGCCAATATCAGTTCGATTATCGGTCGTTCCCTACAAAAATCGGCCGATCCGATATTAACCGATAGTGCCAATTTCGGTCCGATACCGATCCGATTATTGGTCGCTCCCTAATAAAAACCGTCCCATTAGTGGTATTAAAGAATCTTAGAGATTTCATCTCTTCCTTAAAGGGACTTCACATACACACAAAAGAAACTAAAGAGGGCTAATATCAATCTTAGAATGCTACTGCACTAATACTTTAATGTTTAGACTTACAATGTATTAAATATGTATTAATATATAAAAAAAAACACTAGAAATTAGTAGGTTCGTCAAGTACACACAATGTTGTAACTGCTAAATTTCAATAAATATTGTTGTGTTTTTCCCGTTTCCTTTATTCTTGAGGGATGGGACAGACTTGATTCAAAAGGGAACTGTGATGAAATGGCTTCTCTAGTTAAAGATAGGTCTACATGTAGCTACTACGGTGTAGGTCTAGAATACATAATTTAAAGTTAGCTCACAGTTATATCTTTGTTGACTAAAGTCAGTCGGCTACAATTTCTAGAGGCCCAGGTTGGGAAAGTTTGCTAACTTAGATGTGAAATTCTTTACCCTTGGCAGGCCCGTAGCCAGGCCAAAGTAAGCAGGGGGTCACCAATACCCAGCAAGGGGGCACCTTTACTTTTTCTTTATTTTTTTCCTCTTTTTATTCTTTTTTAAGCGGGGTGGGGGGGGGACACTCCACACATAGCGGGGGGCACGGCTTTGCAATAAACATCAAAGTATAAATACAAAATATTATGTATTATGTAAAAATACAATTTTTACCCTGGCTTAATTTCGATATAGCGTATAATATAAGCTTTATATGCCTCTATCAGCTGATCGTATAAATAGCTTTACATAGACTATAGCGCTTTGTAATTGACACATTAGAATAACTAGTCCACTAGAAATTAACTAGGGCCTTAGCAGACTTAAGAAAAAAAGTGATGACAAAATACAAAGCTCATTGGAGTCGTTTCTAGAATGAGAAAACTGGTATCGTAATGAAAGCTGGTGGAATGTTTTGAGTCGAACATGGCGGCGATAGGCTGCGCCCACTGGATTCAGCCGCTTGGAACTATCTGATGTGTAAAGTCCCTGAGATGAAATCCCTTAGATCCTATAAACCACTAATGGGACGGTTTTATGGTGCCCTTCTTTCATCCCCACCATAGCCGATAGTGCAATGGCCATGGAGGCACCACGGGAGATAAATCGGGAACTGAAAAATTTCCTTGGTCCTCACCGGAGATCGAACCAGGTACCTTCAGGTCGACAGTCGAGCGCGTTACCGCACGACTATCCGTCCCTGGTAGCCGTCTCCATGTATGCAACCTCCTTGGTTTGAGCACATATCATTACCATATGAAGCCAGCTTCCTTAATAAGTCAATTGGTGATTGTGGTACTGGTTTGTTGATGAAAGTGCTCGTGCATCAATGACATCATTGAAAAAGTGATTTGTGATTGGATTTGTATTCCATCATACAAACAGGAAAAAGTAACTCAGTTTTTCATCAGTGTGTGATCATCCATAGAATTCAACAGGTGTCTTGGTTTAAGAAGAAACCCAAAGGTGTCCACATGGTTTTGCAACCTTTGGAATCTATCCTTCATTCCATATGAAGTCTGTCCAGCACTTCTGTCGCAACACGTTTGAATTGCAGTTCTTTTGACAGTCCTACATCAGAACTCAACTTCCATCAAGTATTTTCTTTCTTCTGGTTGTTTTACCTACAGGAAATACATAGCATTCAATGCCTTCGTTTGCTCTTTCGATGGATTGGGTGATCAGTTTTGTCCGTTTCTCATCATTTTGCAGAAAGCATGAAAGGGATGAAAGAGTCTTAATCTCTTCAGGAGCTTTGTCAAGATGCAAGGAAACTGACGACGTAGTTTCTTCACTTGAGTATCACCGTGTACTACTCTCCTTTTTTAGATTCCCGGCTCCAGTTTCTTTCTAAACTCCTTAAAATGTTGATATTTAAATACGTATATATTAAACAGCTAACAAATAAACGTAACTTCAAAATCATTTTTTTTTTAAATTAGTCCAAACTTAAGTTGCATGTAAAAGCACATATGTAAATCTTCGAAATATTTTGTGGATATAGTCTTTTTATGAATTGCGTCCCCGAAATTTTTCGTGAACATAGCTTTTTCACGAATGTGTCCACGAAATTCGTGGACATAGCATCTGCCTTATTTTATTTAGCATTTAAAAATGTTAACTATTCTTCGACAGCAACAGTAACTCGAAAATAAGTGGCATTAGGTTAAAGCTATCGTGTTTAGTATATTTGTTGAGTTTTTTTTTTTCATTTGCGTTTAATATAATGCACATTGTTTAAGACTGTTACTTGTGCATTGGTAAATACATTTGAACGATCAGATTAGAAATACTCCTAGTAGCCAAGCTTGTTCAGTCAGACTCAAATTTAGCCTCCCTCCTACGACATTTCTTTTATAAATAGTAGTTAAATCTTAAAAGGAAATTTAATTCAGTAAGTTGTAAACAATAATATTCAGAGAGACCTTTCAAAATGTTCACTATATGGCTCTTGTAACTTAAAAATCAGTTAATGATGAGTTAGGAGCCATTATCAGGCTATTATTATTTATTTGCATGAATTATTAATTAAATCTGAAAGTGAAGAATGTCAAAATTTACTAAAACTAATTTGAGCCAAACTTGAAATGGTCTAATTGTAAATACTGCTCACAAGTCTGCTTACCACAGTGTCCACATATGTTAGCAGCTTGAAATTTTCGTGTTGTGTTGTCATGCTCAAAATTGGCCTTAAAAAACCAGCCAGGTACAGTAAAATTATAAGATAAATATGTTTCTAATCGTTGTATTGATTTTTATATAACCATGAAATAAGAAAAAAGTACTAAATAAAGTGTTTAAATGCACTTTTACTACTCATAGTCCTAACTTCAAATTATTTAATTTGCTTTGAATGAGTAAAAAGAATAACAAACATTTAATTCACTTAATTCAGACATTTTAGTTGACAAAAAACTGATGCAGAGACGGAAGTAAGCTAATTTATCTATATATGATAATAAATTTCTCTCAGGCTTCATAAATCATTGATTAATGTAATACTGGCTTGATTAAATAATGATGCTAATCTAATTTAATGAAGTTATTGAACTATAAATATTCCGGGGAAAAAAAATGTATTTTGTTCATGTAAGAAAATCTATTTAGTTATTTACAAAAATGAAATCTGTACATAAATACATGCAATACATTAAAAAATCACTATTTTAATGATGCCAATTCTTCCCTTTTACTCTCTGATGTCATAGTTTCAACAAGAAATGAAACAGAAATGAAAAATCAACTTATAATTGTGGCTTCTTTTCATTAATACCCAGTACCCTGTAGTATTCATTTAAGATTAAGCAATCAGCTGCAGAGAACAATTTGTTACTAAACATAAAGAATGATTACATAATCAAAAACACAAGACAAAATATTAGTCTGATTTTTAAACTTAATATTCTGAACTAATTTATACACAGATTTACATGTTAGGGCTAGTTAGGCTTTAATACATTTTCATGAGATGGATAGCTATAAGTATGACTTGTAATAATCACTGCAACCTTCTATTGATATCCTCACTTTATCTGTGATTGCAAAAAAAAAGACTGCATAATAACTAGCAGTATTTTAAAAAAAAAATGTCATTTGTTGTGGCCTTAATGGCAAACTCACAACAAAGAGAGAGATGGAGTGACCTATGAACTGTTGTGTCTCTGAAGTTTCCCCCAGCGACAAAATGTGTTAATGGTAAAATTATGTTTTTAATATGTTTGGAGATTTCTGTTCTTTCTTAAGCATTTACAATATAACTGAACTTTTTTTTTTTATTTCATTATAGAATTTAATTTTTATTTGTATGTCTTCTAATCTGGTGTATCGATTTAAATGCTGAAAATGTAACTGATGCATTTTAAGAGAACCTTCTAGTTCATCGTTGAACAAATTTATCGTTTAAAATCTGCTGCAATCGATCTATTTTAGATGGACTCACTTTCAGTAAGATGACCAGTAACTATTCCAGTCAGTCTCCACCTGTTGCTTACATGCATCATCACCATCATCATCTTCGACGCCATCGAGTGCCATCTGGAGGAGAGGATCCTGAAGATGAAGAACTTGATCCTCGAATTCAGGTATGTGGCATAAAGCCTTCGGAGGTCAAATATTTATTTCCTAAATCATTTGAAGAAAAGTTCAAAATTTAGAAAAATAGTTTTTTGGCTGTGTTCATTCTAGTTTTCTTTAGGTAAGGTAATAAAAATTGCAATATTTATGATTCTTATTATGTAAAGCAATTGAGATGGGGGTTTAAAATTATCACTGACATATCATGGGTCTAGCTGAGCCATGAGCAAACTATGGTCCACCGGACTGTTTCATCCCACCCAAAGCATGGTAGTACCCTTTTATTTTCTGTCATTTACTTTTAATTTAGTTTTCTCACCCCTGGAGTACGTTTGCTGGGAGAATTTTAATTACAATTATTTTTTTTTTTATATAAAATTTACTAAATGGTATAGTTTGTAAAATAGAAATACTTACAAGTGACATAAAGAGGTAAGTCGTAGAGTTCAGCTGTTGAAACTGTAGATACTTGAAGAGAATTCACTGAAACTTTATAGATAAATGAGAAACTAGGCTGTTATTAATTGGCTGATTACTAATTTTTAAATGACATTTTTTTACAGCTCTATTTATTATTTATTTATTTTTCCAAGATTGAGTTAGAAAAATTGAACAGAGCCAGTGAAGAAATAAACAGACTGGAACTTGAACTTGATGTGAGATTTACTAATTTAACTTAGTCTTTTATTGATTATTTTAACGAGTTTCTGCCACTGATCCAACATTGAGTTGTAAAAAACTTAATTGGGTGGCGCTTTGGTAGCGAGCTGCATCATCATGCTGCAGCCAGACCTGCATGTTGTGGGTTACGGGCAATGTTCCCTCTAAGCTGAGCGCGTGAGCGATCGCTCACACGTATTCAGAGCGTCGCTCACACTACACGTATGATCGCTCACTCCGATGGACGAAATCGCTTAAATCGCTCACAAATTTTGGCCTCAAACAAAAATGTCGCTCAGAGACAAAATTTCTTGCTCACTTTATACCACACCTTAGAGAGAACATTGGTTAACGGGTTTGACTCCCTGTGAGTCCCAGTGACCTACATGTCTCCTGCCTCCATGGCCATTCGACTGTGTCCCAGTGACCTACATGTCTCCTGCCTCCATGGCCATTCGACTGTGTCCCAGTGACCTACATATCTCCTGCCTCCATGGCCATTTGACTGTGTCCCAGTGACCTACATATCTCCTGCCTCCATGGCCATTCGACTGTGTCCCAGTGACCTACATGTCTCCTGCCTCCATGGCCATTCGACTGTGTCCCAGTGACCTACATGTCTCCTGCCTCCATGGCCATTCGACTGTGTCCCAGTGACCTACATATCTCCTGCCTCCATGGCCATTTGACTGTGTCCCAGTGACCTACATATCTCCTGCCTCCATGGCCATTCGACTGTGTCCCAGTGACCTACATGTCTCCTGCCTCCATGGCCATTCGACTGTGTCCCAGTGACCTACATATCTCCTGCCTCCATGGCCATTTGACTGTGTCCCAGTGACCTACATATCTCCTGCCTCCATGGCCATTCGACTGTGTCCCAGTGACCTACATGTCTCCTGCCTCCATGGTCATTCGACTGTGTCCCAGTGACCTACATGTCTCCTGCCTCCATGGCCATTCGACTGTGTCCCAGTGACCTACATGTCTCCTGCCTCCATGGCCATTTGACTGTTGGCTATGGTGAAGCTGAAAGAAGGAAACTACTAATACCATCCCATTAGTGGTTTAATGGATCTAAGAGATAAACAACTCATTTGTTTAGAGACTTGCAATTTAAATGTATTGCATTAAAATTATTGAGTATTATTTAGGGGTTATACAAAAACCGACTTTTAAAAAAACCGGTTGTCGAAGGTCAATTTCTCAAAAAACCGGCGATAACCGGTTTTCGGTTTTACAATAAAATAAGTGAAATAAACGATTTTTAAAGCATTCTAGCAATAATTATTTTCAATGTATGCCATATTTAATTGACGGGCATGAAAATGAATAAAGTTTAATGTAATTATGTCAACCAATTTTTTAAAGTAAAATAATGAATCTAAGAAAAAAATTATCAATATGACAGTAAAAATATTACTACTGCCTACTGGGTACATATATTAATATTCCTTTAAATAGCATATTGACTTATTATATTTCTATCATGGCCTTTGAACTGCTAAACTTTGTTTGGCAGTCACGAATGAGACTTAATTATTTCCCGTGTTTCATTCATATTAAGCTATAAATATACGTGGCTGTCAAAGACACGAGGTTTGGTTTGCCGCTCACAGACAAGTTCAGAATCAGCCGTTGTGATGTAGACCTCAGTATAGTACTTATATATAATCTATAGATATTATGGTTCTTTTTTTACTCTTGGTATTATCTTTGTCTTTTTCTCTCTCCCTCCCTCCCTCCCTTCCTCTCTCTCTTTTTCTCTCTCACATCCTCTGTCTAAGTTTCTAATGTTATCTATATATGAGACACAGTACACAAACACCTCTGTACCTCTATGGACCCACGGCCACATTGAATGTCCACTTCAAAAAAATGTCTCCACTGAACTCTAAATTCACTCCTCGACCCTCCCTTCATACAATTATCTCCTCACCTACCCCACTCCCATCCCTGAGCTGTATCAGTTACACCGGTCATTACAGCGGCTGTAGGACGGTCCTGCCTTGTTTAGGTTAGAGGGCTTGGCGGTGGTGAAGGTGTTGGATGACGAACATAAATTTACTCAACTTGAAAAAAATAGCCTCTGTCTGTTGTTTAGTAACGAACTAAGAAGATACCAATCCCCTCTCCCGTCTCAATGATATGCCAGTTTCAAGTTGTATGCTTTACGCAAGTAAACACTAAATTCTTGCGCTAAAATAATCGGTTTTTCTGTGGAATTAGTAAACGACCTGAGTTTAGCCCTCTTTCCAGGTTGAGGAAACAACGGATACAATAAATCTCTCTATGTGTATATACCCTCCCCTCTCCCTCAAGTTAACACTGAACCACTGGTCACGCCTTCTCTCTTGTATCGCTCAACAATTACTTTCTAACAATGACAATGTACACGGGTCAGACTGACGTGGGAGTTCATTGGAAAGTCAACGTTTCCCAGATTTCTCTGCAATTTATCTGAATGTAACAACATGTTTTTCTAATTGTTAAATGCTAGGCTAAAACGGACTTTTATAGCCCAAAAAAACCGGTTGTTGAATGCTTCGAGATTCGTCAAAAAACCGGTTTTTCGCCGCCGGTTTTTAAAAACCGACAACCCCTAGTATTATTCTAATGATAACTTTATTTTTAGATAGAACATAACTCTAAGTGGTTTTAATATCTAAGTGTAAATGTCTGATATTTTAAAGGATGCAAGAGCAGCTTTCCGTACAGCACTTTCTGACTCAACACAGCGTTTAAATGGTCTAGCGAAAAAGTTGGGTACCTGTGTTGAGAAAGCCAGACCTTATTATGACGCTAGAATGAGGCTGAAAGAGGTAATGTTTTTCAACTCTAAAGGTGAGACTGTAGTCAAGTCAGTTTAAGCATTGTAGGATTTCAGTTGTACAAAAAACATTGGTGCAAATCAACTAAATTATTTTCACTTTATGAAGTGTTAATTAATACCTTCATCATTGTGCTGAAAGTTCTACTTTTTACTAGATCATTCATTTTGGCAATAACTAAAAAAAAATTTGTTTGGTAGATTTTAAACAGGTTTATTTTTTTTTCCAAAAATCCATATGCTATGTTCCCTTCTCATTAAGTAAATATTTTCTTTTGTTTTAATACATGATATAGAAGTAAAAATTCACCCCTAAGATACAATGTCTTTAGATGCTACATGCATTTTGCTGTATAGTTCTTAAAAAGCTAGTTAAAATTGTAATGTACTGTTCAATTAACTCTCTTTGTTTGTGAATGTATCACTCTTACTCAAAGGATGTTAAAATTAGAAGATTAATTATACAATAGTGCAGTGGTTCTCAGCATTTCTTTTATGTGCTACGTACTAAAAAACATGTTCAGTTTTCGTGAGTCACCTATAAAGAAAGAAATGAAGGATAAAAGAAAGAAGAGGTACATTAAATGAATATATTTTTGATGAAACAATTGGTGACCCACTTCAAATCAGCCAGCCAGCATACTTTGAGGACCACTGTAACTATTTGTTAGTGATCAGCCTGCTAATCACAAAGTCGTACATGTTCTGTTGGAGCTAGGCTCACCTTGAGAGTCAGAAGGCAGCTCTAAGGTTTGAAAGGGCCTGCAGCATGCATGAAGCAGCCAAAGAAATGGTTCAGCTGGCAGAGGAGGGATACAAAAGGAGGGAACAGGATCTGGACCCCACATGGCAAGAAATGTTAAATCATGCAACCATGAAGGTATTTGTTGTTTTTTAGCCCAACTCATTTACTGCGCAGTTCATATTGATAAAATTACAGTCAGGTCTCAATTCATACTGAATTTTTTGTGAGAATCCAGATTTATGCAGTGTGTGATTCTTTAAAAAAAAATTTTGTCAAACGTAATTAACTTTTTTTTTAAAGTATATCTCACATAAGAACAAGCAATATGAGAATTAGTGGCACATGAGCACGTGTCTGCCATGTCTACAGAGCAGTGTGGTGACTGTGCCGTGTGGTGACTGTGCCTCCTGCAGATGCATGTATGGCAGAAAGTGGGTTGTGTGCATTAGAGGGTGGCAAAGTGAAGTGTGTTTTGTGCTAATACATCCGCCACCACTGCAAGCTGCAAATACCAGGGTTTCAAGTACACTGTACAGTTAGGATTTTTTTTTAATCTGACTAGAAGAAGACACCAATGACCTTCCCCCAAAAAACCTTTTTTAAATTACCTTGAAAGTCGAATACTATTTCTGATGATATGGTTTGTAGTTTTTACATCTTTTCGAGTATATTTTTTTTCAGTAATATGAATTATGTTTGAAAACATTAATTTGTTAATGTTTTATGTGCAGTTTCAGTGTAATTTATTAAACAGTTTAATTTTTTTATCTCCTTAACCTATTTTGATGTGGTTTTATGTCATTTTAATTTGTTTTCTTGAGATAATGCTTTTTTCAGAACATATTTCCTCTATTCAAATGGAAAATATAACCTTTTTTATAAGAATTTAATTTATGCTGCACTTTTGTGGAATGTATCCCCCGGATTACTTGAGACCTGACTGTAATGATTATAGTTTTGTTTATAAAGTGTATATTTTTTGTGTATTTTTGTTTATAAATAATTCAGTTTTGACTTATTTTTAGGTTTACTTAGTTTTTATGCATTTGCCATTGTTTCTGGTCTTTGTTAATTTTTGCAATTAATTTTGTAGATTTATTTAATCTTTTTTTTCCCCCAATGCTTATAGTAAAATTAGTATTAAAGGACTGCTGTCATTTTCAGGTTAATGATGCTGAAAGGGAGAGGATAGAAAGTGAAGAGTTTCATCAACGAACTACATTTAATTTCAAACACAAAGAAGACGAAGTGCAAAGATTGCAGAAAGATTTGAAAAGGAGCATCACAAAATCAAAGTATAATTATTGTTTCACTTATTCCTTCTGGTCAAGCTTTTTCAATTTTTATGATTTGATGAAGGCCATTAGTATCAACTAATGTTTTTGTACAACTTAATATGTTTTAGGGGCTAAGATCATTTTTATTTTGTCCTTCATAAAGAGTTAGAGCATCACTAAAAATAACAAAAGCAATTTCAAATATGGCTAATTTATATTTAAATCAATTATACTGATTAATGATAGTCTTTTGTCCTTTTTTGGTTTAAAGTTTGTTACGGTACTAATCATTGTTACGGTACTAATCATTGTTAAATATCCCTCTGATTTTATGGGAATCCTTAAATATGTTTTTTTAAAAGCTATTAGTTAAAGTTTTTCCTATTTTGGATATTTTTTTTAATATTGTCTTTTTTCTATTTCTAGTTTGAAAAGAAAGTCTCATATATTTTTTCAAAGAAAAACATAGTTTTTTGTAATTTCACTCCCTTGATTTGTCCTTCTTTATTAATTATGGTGTTCTAAGTCTGAAAAACAATTATATATATTTTTGCAGGCCATACTTTGAGATGAAAGCCAAGTTTAATCAAGTTATGGAGGTAAGATTACAATTGTTCTGAATACAAACTATTTTTAATTAAATACAGTAAATAGTATGGCTACTTAAAATGAATTAAAAGCATATGCTATCATTCTTATATGAAAATAATACATCAACAAACATTTATATAAGCACATAGTTTATTTTAGCTAATGTAAAAGGTTTTCAGTTATCTACCAATAGGTAATATAACGTATAATCAGATAATAATTTTTAAAAAAACCAACAATCCCTTAACATAGTACATTTATAATCTAAATATTAATTTTAACATAGTACATTTATAATCTAAATATTAATTTTAACATAGTACATTTATAATCTAAATATTAATTTTAACATAGTACATTTATAATCTAAATATTGATTTTAACATAGTACATTTATAATCTAAATATTAATTTTAACATAGTACATTTATAATCTAAATATTAATTTTAACATAGTACATTTATAATCTAAATATTAATTTTAACATAGTATATTTATAATCTAAATATTAATTTTAACATAGTACATTTATAATCTAAATATTTATTTTAACATAATACATTTATAATCTAAATATCAATTTTAACATAGTACATTTATAATCTAAATATTAATTTTGCCCTTAGGAAAGAAAAAGAGCAGTCAGCAGGCTAGAAGAAGATGTGGCATCGACCAAAGCTTTATACTCACAAGCCCTGCGGAGCCTTGAGGCTATTAGTGATGATATTCACCGCCAGAGATTGGAGCGCAGACAAAAGCTGGAGTTGGGTGTGAGAGGAACTGGGGTCGGTGCAGAATCACCCTCACCTCCCATGTGGGAAAAAGGTCTGTAGTATAATTTTATATTTTATCATTCTGTAGCATAATTTTATATTTTATCATTCTGTAGCATAATTTTATATTTTATCATAACATTGGCATAAAAAAACAAGTCAGTTCAGTCTACAAAAGAGTTATAATTCATTGTGACAGATCTGTTAAGCATTAGCATTTGTGTCTATTGAATTAGTTATTCAGACCAGTTTATTTACATACATCAATCATGTCAAGTTTTTTTTAATCAGCTACAATGCCAAAGTTTTTTTCCAGAATGTAGGTGCCAAAATCATGACCTGTGTCAATCTCTCTTCCCTCCATCCCTGTCATATTTTGCTACATTTCACCCCCACTTAAGTCTTGCTTACCCTACCCTCCACTACCCCTTCCCCAAAAGAAAAGACACACTGCATTTCTATCTCATGTGCCCTTTCCATCTTAAAATAACAGTAAAGTCAGAAATTAGTTGCTCATTTATCATTAAAGCGTTTTTTTCTTGATTTGTACCCTTTTCCCCACCTGTTCACATTTTTTACACACTTCGCAGCCTCTCTCCTCACCAAGAAGGCATTACTTATGGCTAACCCAACCACCATATCTCCTCTGTCCCAAAACAATTGAAATGAAGTTCCATTGTTTCAAACCTATGGTACCTGTCAATCAAACTAGTGGCAGGCATCTGCAGATGTTCACTAATTGTATCATTCAGTGTTAGAAAATAGAATTAAGAAATGACAATCCTATTTTTTCAAGGTCATCTAGCTGCTATAATTTTATGTAAATGTGACAGTTCCTGCATTTGGTTTTTTTTCTTGCTTTTTTTTTTTAACCTTTTCTGATCTATTTCTTTTTATAGAATTGGGTTATTTTCTGATTTTTTTTTTTCTTGATTTTTACCACAACTTTGAAATAACAGCACTTGGGTCAAAATTAACGCTTTGAGGTGTTTGCATAAAAATTTTAATCGCATAATTTTTAAGGCGTTAATGGCAGTTAATCAGCTGCCCTAATAAATACCATATACACTGTATGCTCATTCCTTGATAATTTGTATAAACTACACGATGTCGAATCAGAGATGGGATAGTGGGTACTTGTTTTACCAAGTACATGTACTTGATTACTACTACAGTACATTTTTGGAGTACTTGCACCTTGCTTATTCTTTATTAAGTCTTACTTGTACTCATACTGGTTCCTTGGGGGATTGTACTTGTACTTGCATGATCAGCACTTGGAACATCTCTGTATCTAATAATAACTACATGTTCTATATAAACACATTTCTTGATAATAATAATAAAGCTAGAATTAATAAGAAAAATGTAATGATACAGAAAGAATTTTTTATTACCCTTAGATTATTATTGGCATTGTAACTTTAATCAGTGTAATACTTTTATAAAATATTGTTTAATGTTCTACCTTACAGAAAGCTGTTAAACTTGAGCAAAGTTTTATTAGTTACTATCATTTTAGGATCCAGCATTGAAGGAAGCGTATCATGTCACTTTCCTGGAGATTCCGATCATGGTCAAGTCTGTACTGAGAAAGTACTTAGCTCTCCACATTTTAATAGGTCAGTTCAGTCTCTCTGTGCTCAATACTACTTTCCAACCTTACTCCTGAGGTCACATCATGCAACCATGTAGAACACAAAAATATGAAGAACCCGTTAAAAAAGCAGCATTAAGATTACTAACTTATTATAAATAGAACCTGACTTTAGTTGGTGGAGTAAAGGCTGCTGGGCTTTGTGCTAACCACACAGTCCCTAAATATGCCATGGTTACAGAAAACAGATGAATTCTACACTTCATCTGCCCTGATGGTCTTTTGGTGCTTAGGGAGCTTTACTTTTACTTACTTCACTCATGTTATCAGTTTCTAACACTGCCACTTGACCACATAGTCCCATAAATTGTGGAAGGTTTACAAGACATAAGGTTTTTATATTGTTAATTTTAAGTATGGATACAAACCATGTTCACTGTGAATACAAATTAGGTATGTTAACTTTCCTTTCATTACCATGCTTTGAAAGTATTTTGTTCTGTTTCAGATCTACCGGTATTATTTGTCATGAAGCTGCCTTCAGAAAGAAGACATCTGTGACGGATTCCCTGATACAAGATGGTAAACTGAAAGCTGATCCTTTGGATGTTGTTGTATTTAAGACATCCTCACCAAACCAAAAAAGTGGGCCGACATCCTTGTATTCCGCACCAGCTTATGACAGCAGTGATGTTGAATCTCCGACAGAAATTTACTCATACACTCAAAGAGGGAGGAGTGCTAGCTACAGGGCTGCCATTGAACTGTCCAGCAAACCTTCACAAGTCAAGCCTAGTTGGGTCAGGAATAATAGTATAACTGAAGGCAATGAAGATGCAGCAAACAAAACGGTCATTTCAGAAAGTCTGCCTCGACCCTTTTTTGAGAATCCGAAGATGGATGAACATCTTGACAGAGTCTCGGACGGCTCGACCTCTCCAGTTTGTGATATTGAAGTCAGTCAGTCAAGCGTACGTCGTGCACAGGAATGGGTGAATAAATCGCCCATCCCTCAACAGAGAAGTTTTGTGAAATCAAAGAGTCTCATTGATGCCACAGCCTCATCTTTAGCCATGGATCAACAGCAGAACTTCCCCCCCCTGTCTTCATCTTTAACCAGTGATGGTTTTAGAGGGGTGCCGATTACTTCTACTGCTGATGCCTCACGGTCAGTCAAGCAGATCACTTTCCAAACTGCTCAGCCATCAGAGTGCACATCCGAGGTATCAGCTTATCAGCCTAGTTCACCTTCAGTTCATCGGAAATCTCCCAAGTTACAAGGTCTAATACTTTGCGTTGATCCAGCCGGGCTAGTTAGCTCGGCTGTACAAAATTCCCACAATCAAACCAAAGCCTTGCCAGCTGACCATAACTCCAAACCAATGATATCCACCCAGCAGTTGGGGTTCCTCTCTGACAAAATGCCTGTGATGTCTGCTCCAAAGCCTCCGACATCTTTGATAGCACAGCAACTGAACAAAATGATGAATGTCAGCAAATCATCCTATCCATCAAAAAATGTTCCATCGACTCTGAGTGCATCCTATAGTATTTCTCAGCCACCTAGCATTCAGCCCTCTCCCACTTGGAACTCACCCCCACAGCCAGTTTTATTGACTTCTTCAGTTGCCATCCGTCACCAGCTGCCATCGCCCACTCCATTGTCGCCGTCAGTTGAGCGAGCATCTCTTTCTGGCAGGAGTGACACACTGTCTGCCTCTAGCAGTAGAGGTGCTTTCTTAAAGCCCCCGTCAGATAGTTCAGATACTGAAAGTATCGCCAGCACAGGCCCAATGCTAGATGATGACCAGGTTAGTAACATGTCTGATGTTATCAGTTATCAACTTGATGCCATGAAGAATCATGGTAGCAATTAATTTATCCATTACTATTTATCAGAACATAAAGAGTTTTTTCAATAAACTTACTCATATCTATAACATGTTCTACAAAAGTCATTTTTCAATTAACATTTCATTGCTCATACAGTTCATAATGAGGTTATCAGAAATGTTAGCTTTAGAATAAATATACATATTTTTTTTTACCGAAGGTTAAAAAATAAAATTGAGTAATTTATTTTTTATCATATTTCCTGACAATATCAAATAAAGATAAAAAAAAACTTGTGTATTATTATTATACATACTATTACATAATATTGAGTGATTATTTAAATGAAAATCATTTCTATATTTTTTAAATCTGTAATATCAGTGTTTCAGTCTCAAACTGCTATTTTCAACTGTATTCACAGGTTGAGCTGATTAACATGGATTTCTCTGAGCAGAGTATCCTGACAGAAGCATTGGACGATGGTTTATGCTTTGGAGAAGACCGGGCGCCAATACCTCGCGGGCACTGGTCTCGAATGAGTCTTCCTCCTAGGCTTAGCTATCTCGAAGGCTTTCTTGAAAGGGCACGGCTATACTCTTCCAATGCAGGTCAAAAGGCAGAGGTAGACAATGTGGAAGATGGTGACCTCTCTGAAGCTTCCACAAACAGCAATCATTCTTATTCGGAAACTGATGTAAGGTTGAATAGTGTAAATAATTGTAATAATGTTTCCACGCCATCTTCATGCACTGGCATTGACACTTGTTGTCTTCAAGAGCCAAACGTCAGAGAAACCAGCCCAGAGACTGATGTCACTCACTTAACTAATGAGACCAATCAGCAAAAAGAGCCTGAGCCTGTTTTAACGGAGCCACTGGGCAGTATTACCGCCTGTGATAGTAACACACCTGTCATTCTTGACATTCAAGATCGTCAGGGTTTGGATAAAAGTGACATAGTGAACACCAATCACAACACAGACAGCCTCCACACTGAGGCAGTAAATGGTGTTCCCACGCCTAGCCCTACTATTGACTGGGACAGAAAAGAATATTTCGTGTGAGCCAAAAAAAAAATTTCTGACTCTTATGGACTTTTTTATTTTGTAGATAGAGATAAATTATTGTTGGACTTTTATTTTGTAGATAGAGATAAATTATTGTTAATCTGTAGATATGTTAAAAAAAAAAAAAAGCAGTTGGATCAAAAATGTCTCTACTTAAAAGCATGTTATTTTACAAGTGACATTCAGGGTGAAACTTTGCCACCTCTGTGAGATTGGACCTCTTGTGTGCAATGATCTGAAACTAGTCTTTTGACCACTTTATTTTTTACCAAGTTTTCTGTTTTGTTGTGTTGTATTTTCTCAACTGGTTTTTTAATTATTACTATCTGGGTTTTTATTGGCTTGCATTTTTTTTCTTAATATATTTCTAGTTTTATGCAACCATAAAATGACCTTTTCAACTCTCTAATAATAAATTCATGGAGATACTATTAAAGAGATACTACAATAATAAATACCATCAGTTCTTGAGATTAATTATATATATATATATACATATATATGTATGATACCTGTAGTGCTATAATAAAGACTACTTTATTATTTACTGAAATGTTTTCAGATTGCATTCATATTTATTAAATTGTGTGATGCCATACTATTCCAAGAACTTGACTTGAAATGTTTAAACAGTTTGTTTGTGCCTTAACTACATCTCCATATCTAAGAGGGGAATCACTTATTTTTATCTGGACAAAATAACAAATTAGCACTAGTAGAGAGAAATGCCTTACTACTCAGGGTGAGTTCTGTAAGGGATGCCCTCTCAACACTAATTTGGGGTCAAAAATATAAGCACACAACTGTGCACGCTTTATACCCCAATTAAATGAATGTGTCCTCTTAAAAGTTCAATGACTATGGAGACACATGAGCTGCATTATTTTTTGTCCTATTCTAGGCATCACTAGGGTAGGCTTGAGCATGATGCTCTTTATTGATATTAGGGTAGCTTAATAAGTAAAGTTCCCTTAGTCCTAACGGGCCATCGGGGCAGATGAAGTGTAGAATACATCTGTTTCTATAACTTCGGCATATGAAGGGATTATGTGGTTAGCACAACGCCCAGCTGCCTTTACTTCCCCAACTTAAGTCAGGTACCCATTTAAAGCTGGGTGGACTTGTAGAACGACTTTGAAACACATTTCACCTGGAAAATTCCCATTGTTCTCACAGAGGATCGAACCCAGGACTCTCAGGTCAACAGGCGAGTATCTACACCACTCGGCCATCCATCCCTAGCTTAATAATCTTAATTTTTATTTCAGTGGACTTTTTCACTAAATCTAGTTGGATCAACCATGATATAGCTCTTCATAACTGCATTATATTTTTAAAAAGGGATTGCGGCTCTCAGATATATATTATCAAATCAAACTTAGAAAAAAACTACCAAACTGAGAAGGAAAATATTAAAGATATTTGGCCATATTTTTTATTTGGCTCAAATATATTGTGGCCAATGTTTGCGAATCAGCTAAGTCAGACATTGGCCAGCCAATATTGAAGTGACAATGTGAACAATATCTTATGAAAGGGATAACATCAATTACAAAATTTTTTATTGGAGGGAAAACATTAAAACGAGAAGGTTATTGCAAACATTTTGACCACTGGGCATGGCCGACTGCTTTTATCATTATAGATATATTAAATTGAGAATGGTAATTGTTTTAATTCTAATTAAAATATTTAAAACTGTTAATTATTTTTCTGTCATTTACCATTAGTCAAATGAAAAAAAAAGGCTGGCCAGTCAATGTATGAAATTGTCCAGCTAGAAAACATTGGCAGTAACATTCAAATTATTTATTTATCAAGTACCATGTTTGTTAATGTCTAGTCAATTAAAAATTTAATTAATTTAATGGTAGTAACATAAAAAGTTTATAAAAATTGATATTCTTTCACCCTTGTTCAATAACAAACAAAAGCTATGCATAAAATACAAAATAATGAGATGATAAAATATAAAACGCACTTGCTACGGCACCAGCAAGTCAGAACTCGTATTTTTTTTGTCCAAGTACCAGCCATAGATATTGCTCCACACCCTAACCCTATCCCTAACCCTAATCCTAACCCTATATTTAAATATTTTAAAAAATAATTTTTTAAAATTGCAACTTTTGATGATTATAGGTCACTGACTTTCATACGCTAACTTGCTGGTGCTGTAGCCACTGCGAATATAAAACCTCAAAAATTAATAATAATAACAAGTAGAAATACT
Organism: Bulinus truncatus; assembly: GCA_021962125.1. NCBI lineage: Eukaryota > Metazoa > Mollusca > Gastropoda > Planorbidae > Bulinus > Bulinus truncatus. The sequence goes on along the minus strand of JAGDYQ010000184.1, from coordinate 1,860,838 downwards.
ACGAACGTTATTATGTACTACTTTTACCAACATCCGGTTGCTGGTCCCACGTGAAGCATACACAATGGCGCACGTAGTTAAACATATTACTGTTGTTCCTAGTTATAAGGTTAGTATACATAAAAATTTGTATCCCATATAAACTGGTCCATAGATATTTCTTTGTATTGTATGCTTTTACAGAAAAATTGTCCTTGACATCCAGTTACCTCAACCAAGCCGCAGTCAAATTTGACCTGGCTTTATGGATCGAGTAACACACTTGTTACCCGACCATCTAGATGGTAGACTACTAGAAATAAACGGTCGACCAGCTAATTTTTTTTAGCCGAGCAATTATACATTAAAATGAGAGGTTAGTTTGTGAGGCGCGCTAGTGATGTAGGTTGTTCGCTTGGCTGAGACCCAGTTAGGCTAGCTATGTGCGGGTTCGATTCCTACTCGAGACATAAATTTTTTTTTTCAAATTTTATTTTTCAGGGTTAGGGATAGGGGGTTAGGGATAGGGTTAGGGTGTGGAGCAATATCTATTGATGGTCATTTTTTAATAAATCATAATTTTTTTTCCCAGATTTTTTTTTCAGGATTAGGGTTAGGGATAGGATTAGGGTTAGGATTAGGGATATGGTTAGGGATATGGTTAGGGATAGGATTAGGGTTAGGCATAGGATTAGGGTTAGGGTGTGGAGCAATATCTATTTATGGTCCCCGAAAAAAAAAATATCTCCGATTTTTAACAGTAAATGACGTCATCAACGTCTGCAGTAAATAAGAGTTATTTTAATGAAAATATTGGTATACTTG
>JAGDYQ010000184.1:1708908-1859534 GCA_021962125.1 Bulinus truncatus | reverse complement strand
AATTTTCCCATAAGCTCCCAGATATTGCCATAAGCTCCTAATTTTCCCATAAGCTCCCAGATATTGCCATAAGCTCCCAGATATTCCCATAAGCTCCTACATATTCACATAAGCTCCTATTGTTCGCATAAGCTCCTACATATTCCAATAAGCTCCTACATATTCCCAGAAGCTCATTAAATATTCCCATTCTCTGTCTCTTTCTCCATATTTATATCTCACATATTCCCATAAGCTCCCGCATATTCCCATATTCTCTCTATCTTTCTCTCTCTCTCTCTCTCTTTCCTTATCTCTCTTTATCGATAATTCACAATGAGTTAAATCGACTTATCCATTGCAGTTAATTATTGTATAGCAGAAATTTGAAACGAAGCTTATAGTCTGTTTCAAATATTGAGAAATAAGAGTAAAATTTACTGATGCGTAAAATTTTGACCTTACGTGGTTGTAAATAAACACAAAGCCTATAGTCACATTCGCCAAATACTAAAAAGGAGTAGAATGAATTGGCACATATTCCCATAATCTCCCACTTATTCCCATAAGCTCCCAGATATTCCCATAAGCTCCTAATTTTCCCATAAGCTCCTAATTTTCCCATAAGCTCCCAAATATTGCCATAAGCTCCCAGATATTCCAATAAGCTCCTACATATTCCCATAAGCTCCTATTATTCTCATAAGCTCCCGAAATGTCCCATAAGCTCCCATATATTCCCATAAACTCCCACTTATTCCCATAAGCTCCTAATTTTCCCATAAGCTCCCAGATATTGTCATAAGCTCTCAGATATTCCCATAAGCTCCTACATATTCCCATAAGCTCCTATTATTCCCATAAGCTCGTACATATTCCCATAAGCTCCTACATATTCCCATAAGCTCCCCAAAAGTCCTACAAGTTTCCAAATATTCCCATAAGCTCCCAGATATTCACATAAGCTCCTTCATTTTCCCATGAGCTCCCAGCTATTCTCATAATCTCCCAAAAAGTCCCATAAGCTCCCATATATTTCCATAAACTCCCACTTATTTCCATAAGCTCCTAATTTTCCCATAAGCTCCCAGATATTGCCTTAAGCTCCCAGATATTCCCATAAGCTCCTACATATTCACATAAGCTCCTATTGTTCGCATAAGCTCCTACATATTCCAATAAGCTCCTACATATTCCCATAAGCTCCCAAAAAGTCCAACAAATTCCCAAATATTCCCATAAGCGCCTACATATTCCCATAAGCTCATTAAATATTCCCATTCTCTGTCTCTTTCTCCATATTTATATCTCACATATTCCCATAAGCTCCCGCATATTCCCATATTCTCTCTATCTTTCTCTCTCTCTCTCTCTCTCTCTCTCTCTCTCTCTCTCTCTCTCTTTCCTTATCTCTCTTTATCGATAATTCACATAGAGCTAAATCTACTTATCCATTGCAGTTGATTATTGTATAGCAGAAATTTGAAACGAAGCTTATAGTCTGTTTCAAATATTGAGAAATAAGAGTAAAATTTACTGATGCGTAAAATTTTGACCTTACGTGGTTGTAAATAAACACAAAGCCTATAGTCACATTCGCCAAATACTAAAAAGGAGTAGAATGAATTGGCACATATTCCCATAATCTCCCACTTATTCCCATAAGCTCCCAGATATTCCCATAAGCTCCTAATTTTCCCAAAAGCTCCTAATTTTCCCATAAGCTCCCAAATATTGCCATAAGCTCCCAGATATTCCAATAAGCTCCTACATATTCCCATAAGCTCCTATTATTCCCATAAGCTCCCAAAATGTCCCATAAGCTCCCATATATTCCCAAAAACTCCCACTTATTCCCATAAGCTCCTAATTTTCCCATAAGCTCCCAGATATTGCCATAAGCTCAAAGACATTCCCATAAGCTCCTACATATTCCCATATGCTCCCAAATATTCCCATTCTCTGTCTCTTTCTCCATATTTATATCTCACATTTTCCCATAAGCTCCCGCATATTCCCATATTCTCTCTAATTTTCTCTCTCTCTCTCTCTTTCCTTATCTCTCTTTTTCGATAATTCACATAGAGTTAAATCTACTTATCCATTGCAGTTGATTATTGTATAGCAGAAATTTGAAACGAAGCTTATAGTCTGTTTCAAATATTGAGAATTAAGAGTAAAATTTACTGATGCGTAAAATTTTGACCTTACGTGGTTGGAAAAAACACAAAGCCTATAGTCCCATTCGCCAAATACTAAAAAGGAGTAGAATCAATTGGCACATATTCCCATAATCTCCCAGATATTCCAATAAGCTCCTACATATTCCCATAAGCTCCTATTATTCCCATAAGCTCCCAAAAAGTCCCATAAGTTCCCATATATTCCCATAAACTCCCACTTATTCCCATAAGCTCCTAATTTTCCCATAAGCTCCCAGATATTGTCATAAGCTCCCAGATATTCCGATAAGCTCCTACATATTCCCATAAGCTCCTATTATTCCCATAAGCTCGTACATATTCCCATTAGCTCCTACATATTGCCCTAAGCTCCCCAAAAGTCCTACAAGTTTCCAAATATTCCCATAAGCTCCCAGATATTCACATAAGCTCCTTCATTTTCCCATGAGCTCCCAGCTATTCTCATAATCTCCCAAAAAGTCCCATAAGCTCCCATATATTTCCATAAACTCCCACTTATTTCCATAAGCTCCTAATTTTCCCATAAGCTCCCAGATATTGCCTTAAGCTCCCAGATATTCCCATAAGCTCCTACATATTCACATAAGCTCCTATTGTTCGCATAAGCTCCTACATATTCCAATAAGCTCCTACATATTCCCATAAGCTCCCAAAAAGTCCAACAAATTCCCAAATATTCCCATAAGCTCCTACATATTCCCATAAGCTCATTAAATATTCCCATTCTCTGTCTCTTTCTCCATATTTATATCTCACATATTCCCATAAGCTCCCGCATATTCCCATATTCTCTCTATCTTTCTCTCTCTCTCTCTCTCTCTCTCTCTCTCTCTCTCTCTCTCTCTCTCTCTCTCTCTCTTTCCTTATCTCTCTTTATCGATAATTCACATAGAGCTAAATCTACTTATCCATTGCAGTTGATTATTGTATAGCAGAAATTTGAAACGAAGCTTATAGTCTGTTTCAAATATTGAGAAATAAGAGTAAAATTTACTGATGCGTAAAATTTTGACCTTACGTGGTTGTAAATAAACACAAAGCCTATAGTCACATTCGCCAAATACTAAAAAGGAGTAGAATGAATTGGCACATATTCCCATAATCTCCCACTTATTCCCATAAGCTCCCAGATATTCCCATAAGCTCCTAATTTTCCCATAAGCTCCTAATTTTCCCATAAGCTCCCAAATATTGCCATAAGCTCCCAGATATTCCAATAAGCTCCTACATATTCCCATAAGCTCCTATTATTCCCATAAGCTCCCAAAATGTCCCATAAGCTCCCATATATTCCCATAAACTCCCACTTATTCCCATAAGCTCCTAATTTTCCCATAAGCTCCCAGATATTGTCATAAGCTCTCAGATATTCCCATAAGCTCCTACATATTCCCATAAGCTCCTACATATTCCCATAAGCTCCTATTATTCCCATAAGCTCGTAAATATTCCCATAAGCTCCTACATATTCCCATAAGCTCCCCAAAAGTCCTACAAGTTTCAAAATATTCCCATAAGCTCCCAGATATTCACATAAGCTTCTTCATATTCCCATAAGCTACTACATATTCCCATAAGGTCCCAAAAAGTCACATAAGCTCCCATATATTTCCATAAACTCCCACATATTTCCATAAGCTCCTAATTTTCCCATAAGCTCCCAGATATTGCCATAAGCTCAAAGACATTCCCATAAGCTCCTACATATTCCCATAAGCTCCCCAAAAGTCCCACAAGTTTCGAAATATTCCCATAAGCTCCTACATATTCCCATTAGCTCCCAAAAAGTTTCAGAAGCTCCCATATATTCCCATAAACTAACACTTATTCCCATAAGCTCCTAATTTCCATAAGCTCCTTCATATTCCCATAAGCTCCTACATATTCCCATAAGCTCCTATTATTCCCATAAGCTCTGACATATTCCCATAAGCTCCAACATATTCCCATAAGCTCCCAAAAAGTCCCATAAGCTCCCATATATTCCCATAAACTCACACTTATTCCCATAAGCTCCTAATTTTCCCATAAGCTCCCCAAAAGTCCCACAAGATTCCAAATATTCCCATAAGCACCTACATACTCCCATTAGCTCCAAAATATTCCCATTCTCTGTCTCTTTCTCCTTATTTCGCTCTCTCTCTCCTTTCTGTCAAGTCTCTTTCTCTCTCTCTCTCTCTCTCTCTCTCTCTCTCTATATATATATATATATATATATATATATATATATATATATATATATTTATATCTCACATATTCCCATAAGCTCCCGCATATTCCCAATTTCTCTCTTTCTCTCTCTCTCTCTCTTTCCTTATCTCTCTTTTTCGATAATTCACATAGAGTTAAATCTACTTATCCATTGCAGTTGATTATTGTATAGCAGAAAATTGAAACGAAGCTTATAGTCTGTTTCAAATATTGAGAAATAAGAGTAAAATTTACTGATGCGTAAAATTTTGACCTTACGTGGTTGTAAATAAACACAAAGCCTATAGTCACATTCGCCAAATACTAAAAAGGAGTAGAATGAATTGGCACATATTCACATAATCTCCCACTTATTCCCATAAGCTCCCAGATATTCCCATAAGCTCCTAATTTTCCCATAAGCTCCTAATTTTCCCATAAGCTCCCAAATATTGCCATAAGCTCCCAGATATTCCAATAAGCTCCTACATATTCCCATAAGCTCCCATTATTCCCATAAGCTCCCAAAAAGTCCCATAAGCTCCCATATATTCCCATAAACTCAGACTTATTCCCATAAGCTCCTAATTTTCCCATAAGCTCCCAGATATTGTCATAAGCTTCCAGATATTCCCATATGCTCCTACATATTCCCATAAGCTCCTATTATTCCCATAAGCTCGTACATATTCCCATAAGCTCCTACATATTCCCATAAGCTCCCCAAAAGTCCTACAAGTTTCCAAATATTCCATAAGCTCCCAGATATTCACATAAGCTCCTTCATATTCCCATAAGCTCCTACATATTCCCATAAGCTCCCAAAAAGTCACATAAGCTCCCATATATTTCCATAAACTCCCACATATTTCCATAAGCTCCTAATTTTCCCATAAGCTCCCAGATATTGCCATAAGCTCAAAGATATTCCCATAAGCTCCTACATATTCCCATATGCTCTTATTGTTCCCATAAGCTCCTACATATTCCAATAAGCTCCTATTTATTCCTATAAGCTCCCAAAAAGTCCCACAAGTTCCCAAATATTCCCATAAGCTTCTACATATTCCCATAAGCTCCCAAATATTCCCATTCTCTGTCTCTTTCTCCATATTTATATCTCACATTTTCCCATAAGCTCCCGCATATTCCCATATTCTCTCTATCTTTCTCTCTCTCTCTCTCTTTCCTTATCTCTCTTTTTCGATAATTCACATAAAGTTAAATCTACTTATCAATTGCAGTTGATTATTGTATAGCAGAAATTTGAAACGAAGCTTATAGTCTGTTTCAAATATTGAGAATTAAGAGTAAAATTTACTGATGCGTAAAATTTTGACCTTACGTGGTTGGAAAAAAACACAAAGCCTATAGTCCCTTTCGCCAAATACTAAAAAGGAGTAGAATCAATTGGCACATATTCCCATAATCTCCCACTTATTCCCATAAGCTTTTACATATTCCTATAAGCTCCTACATATTCCCATAAGCTCCCAAAAAGTCCCATAAGCTCCCATATATTCCCATAAACTCACTCTTATTCCCATAAGCTCCTAATTTTCCCATAAGCTCCCCAAAAGTCCCACAAGATTCCAAATATTCCCATAAGCACCTACATACTCCCATTAGCTCCAAAATATTCCCATTCTCTGTCTCTTTCTCCTTATTTCGCTCTCTCTCTCCTTTCTGTCAAGTCTCTTTCTCTCTCTTTCTCTCTCTCTCTCTTTCCTTATCTCTCTTTTTCGATAATTCACATAGAGTTAAATCTATTTATCCATTGCTGTTGATTATTGTATAGCAGAAATTTTAAACGAAGCTTATAGTCTGTTTCAAATATTGAGAAATAAGAGTAAAATTTACTGATGCGTAAAATTTTGACCTTACGTGGTTGTAAATAAACACAAAGCCTATAGTCCCATTCGCCAAATACTAAAAAGGAGTAGAATCAATTGGCACATATTCCCATCATCTCCCACTTATTCCCATAAGCTCTTACATATTCCCATAAGCTCCCAGATATTCCATAAGATCCCACTTATTCCCATAAGCTCCTAATTTTCCCATAAGCTCCCAGATATTGCCATAAGCTCCCAGATATTCCCATAAGCTCCTACATATTCCCATAAGCTCCTACATATTACCATAAGCTCCAAAAAAGTCCCATAAGCTCCCATATATATTTCCATAAGCTCCTACATATTCCCATAAGCTCTCAAATATTCCCATTCTCTCTCTCTTTCTCCTTATTTCGCTTTCTCTCTCCTTCTCTGTCTCTCTCTCTCTCTCTCTCTCTCTCTCTCTCTCTCTCTCTCTCTGTCTGTCTCTCTCTCTCTCTCTCTCTCTCTGTATATATATATATATATATAAATTTAATGTGTGTGATGGCCGGGACAGTTAGTATCGAAGTATCGGTATCGGCCGATACAGTATCGGCGATACTTTTTAAGTATTGGTTGCTGTATTGCTGATCCTTTTGTTAACAAGTATTGATTTATGTATCGCCGATATATTTTAAACGAAAAAATTTTGATACTCGATACCAATACTTTTCTATGGCCACCATTAGCTATTAGCAGAAAAGCAATAGCGATTTTAATACCTTATTTTAAAAGTAATCTACATAAATTCAATCACTACTAGTAATCATAGCCATCAACCCTACCAATACTATCACCACCTACCTCCCCACCAATACAACCACGGTCGGAGAGTTGAAGGACAAATTAAATTTTTATTTTCTTTTGAAGTTTTTGCTTTGCGCGCCGATATCTATAAATGTTATTCTTATATTCATTTACTTTCTTTTTATCAACTATTTGTTCAATGTTTCAGTGAACGACAGAAAACTTTATTTCTTTTTTCATCGATCTATCAGTTATATAAATACTTGAAAAAACTTGCACTCTTTATATTTTAAATAATAATATTTTTTTGTTATCAAAAGTATTGGTATTGTATTGGTATCGATTTTGGCAATACATGTTTACTTGAGTATTTGTATTGGTATTGGCGATACTCTTTTCATGAAGTATTGGTATTGGTATTGACAATACAACTTAAGAGTATCTTTATCAACCCTGACTGTATGCTAGTAACGTAACTAGTGACTAGTGGCGTAGTGCATGTACATGTATTTCTCACAGGCATTATTTTTTTTGGGGGGTGGGGGGGATCTTTATTTGCAGTACATTCCCTTAGTAAGGGACGGTACTCGAAAGAATAAAATTCTCATGCTTCAGTAATTATAGAACGTATCAATGAAAAACACCAACATATTTATATTATCGCACTTGTTACGGGACCAACCGTTCCGTCTCCTCATAGGCCTATGAACGGGAGACCGAACGTTTATTTTTTTTTCCGTTTCCGGGGTTTCCGTTTCCGGAGTTAGGATTTTCGCGCAAATTGTATAAATCCAAGATGGCTGCGATTTAAGTCGGCGATCGTTTTGATTCTTTAAAAAAGTGCCAACTCAAAGGTTCAGTATTAATACAATTTTAATTATTAATAAAATTTTAACTAATTAATAACTAACTATAAGAAAATTAAAAAAAAACACATTTTACTTAAGATTAAACTTAAACATAAATTCTATTATAATACTTTCAAGATGGATTGTCCTTCCGGATTGTGTTTGAAAGTATCAGAAAATGGAATTCAATTCCAGGTTGACAAAATAGTTGAAGAGCATAACAATATCATAGACAAGGTAAATATATTTTTAAGTGCTGGATTAACCAACAATCTAACAATATTTTTTTTTAAATCTATGCATATTTACAACTCTATATCCATAATCGAAAAAGTTGTTAATATTTTTGCATTTAGGTGATATATGAACATCTGCCAAAGAGAAGGAAACTAAATGAGAATGAAGAGAAAGATGTTTCTCGAATGCTAAGCATGCATGCAAACAAATGGCTGATAAAAGAACATATTTTAAAGGAAACAGGTAGGCAGTGTAAAAAAAATATTAAGACCACAACTATGTAATATTCTTATAGTAAGTATAGCTGGTTTATTTTTTAGTCAGTTATCATTAATGGAAGCACTGTGTGAAAATAAACTGGATATATTATTTTGTTTATATAAATTGTTTTTTTCTATTTAGGCAAGAAGATAACCTAAAAGATGTTCACAATTTTGCAGCAAAGCAAAAAGGACCAGTAGATGTGGAGTCTCTTTTGGCTGTTTTCAGTGACTGCAATGGTTAGTTTAGTTGGTAATTTTTGTACATTGGCACTGTTCGTTTTTATTGGTTATTAGCGTATTATATTTTTATCTTGGTGAATGTATAGAGCACAACATCTTTTACTCAAATGATTTTACCATTTCTTAAAACTGTGTCACACTCCCACTACCCCTTATAAGTGAACGAGTTCCTAAAAATATATTGTTCTGCAACATGCTTTGAGGTTTTTTTCTAGATAAACACTAAATCAAAACCACTTATTAAATTGTTTTTTCTTCAAAACTCGTTCATAAAACTGCAGTGTTATGAATAATAATTAAATAAGCTTTTTAATAGCATATGAATTAAAAGCGATGAAATACAAAATTTACAGTTCAGATAGAAGTATTAAAAACTTTTTTTTTCAAACAGGACCTGATATAGAACTGAGAACAAATGAAAATGGAATAATAACTGGAATCTTTTACCAAGAAGACAGTTCAGCAAAAAGTTAATTGTAAGTGGATTTTAAAATAATAAAATTGTATAGACCTACATTTCTATGATAATGTTTGAAAGGGGGATTTTAATAACTATAACAAGTTCGATTATAATGCAATGTATACATTTAATTCTGCATCAATCAAAATGTTGTATGCCGCCACTTGAACTAATTCACCTCTATTTTTTTTTCTTTTTGTATTTTTAGTGTTGTTTGGTCATTTACTTGTAGGAGGAAGACCTGAAGATACATCGCCAACAAGGCCTGTTGATGTGGAGGAACTCAAACTTAGCCCTACTGATTTGCCATCATCGTTGCTAAATGAACTTGTAGTTAAAGATATTCTAAAACCTTTCCTTTCAGATAGAGCATGGAAATTTTTACTGTCATCAATAAGAAAAAGAAAGATCATGGCTGTTTGGCAGTGCCCAACTTGCGACACAAATACAGCAACTGGACAATGCATCGAATGTGAAAGTTGTCTTGAGTGGTACCATTTAGAGTGTGCTCGCATTACTAAAAAACCAAAACAAAATTGGTATTGCAATAAATGTATAAATGATGTTTAGAATATGACATGAAAATTTTTTATAAATGTACATGTTTTTGAACACTTTTTTTTTATTAAGTTTTTTTGTGCGAGTTTTTATTTTTAAAGATAATTAGGAGATGTAAGATATATGTTGTAATTCAATAATAGAAAAGTTTATTTTCTTGTATTTATGTTTCTTAATTTTTTTTAAATTTTCACTTCATAAGCCACTGTTTTGTTCAGATTATTATTTTCTGTGTGTTATTTATTGTTTGATTTTCCTAAACCTTCTGTTATTTTAATCATTTATGGTTTTAATAAGTTCTTGTATATCCTTTTGTCTTGGACAAAGATTTTAAATAAATCTTTAGTACTAAATTAACTTAGGCATTTATAATCATTTCATGTTTTTTTTTTAACACTATTTACTATCAGTTCAGTTTTTTTGCCATGTATTGATAATTTAGATTAAATATACCTATTCATTTGCTTGCATCTTTTCTACCATTTATTCTCCTTTTATTGTAACACGCATAATTTTAAATTGAAATCCATATAAATGCTCTGCATGCAGTATTTTCTATTTTGCGTACTGCAGCAATAATCATTTCATGATTATGATGGGGGTATGTATTTTTTTCCATTTAAATTGATTACATTTATACTGAGGTAGTCTTCTAAATACATTAGTCATGATATTTTTATGCCCTTTGAGTGAGCGCAATGCTCTTTATTTGTGAATTTTACATGTTATTTCTATTTTAACTTATATCATCTATTTTTTTGGATACATTGTTCAACATATTTTGTTTAAATTTTACAGAAATATTTTCACTGGTGCAAAAACTTAATGTTCATTTTTAGTATTTCCCTAAAAATTTTCTTTTTTTTTAAAAGAAAAAAACATTCTATATATTTCTTGTTGGATTTCTATTGCAGTCTATTCTGCCTTCGTGGTGTAGCATATTGAAATTCATTTCAAATTATCTTTTTAAATATGTATATATATATTAGTCCATTTGTCACTGCTTTTATTTTCTCACATAATCCCTGAAATATTCAGTGCTAATATGCCTTAGAAACTGAAATATTATTTAACATTTTTATGTATCACTATGTTCAGAGGTTTTTTTTAACATAAACAAGTTATCCACCATTAAAACTGGGATAAAATGTCCTTTCCATTTCATGTGTTCTTTAATTGAGTGCACTTTTTTTAAGCTAGGTACAGAACATTTTGTGTATGTTCAGATATCAGTGACTTGAAACACAGTGTTTTATAAAATATTGTTGGAATTATATAGTGACATAGATTTTTAGACTATTTTCAATGGAAATCATTGTGCACTTATGAAAACTGTAATAACTATTTTTTGGTCATTGCATGAAAAGAATTATGTGCATGGATGGAAATAATATGAAATCGAGGAGAGACTTGATGTATTTCAATGTATTTATTTTGGCGTTACCATTGTACCCTTGGTTTCTTGTTGATCTGAAAATTGATGGCAAATAAAGAAGATACTTTATTTTTTCTCTGGCCTTTTATTCTTTTATTTTTTTTTTTCTATTTTTAATATTTATTTCCCAGTTATTGAGTATTGGTAACATACAGTGGCACAACCAGAAAAAATGCTGGGGGGGGGGGGCTCACAGCTCACATATAAAAAATAGACAGTTTATATAGTATTGAGCCCAAGCCACCCCCCACCCCCCTGGTTGCTCCACTGGTAAGATATAATAATGTGAACATTAAAAAAAAAATATTCTGCATGACTTGAAATAAAATTAAGATGTTTCTTGCAAATAAGCTCCAAAAAAAAATAGCATGTGGGAAAATTACATGTACTTAAGTACTTCCAGGCATAGATTTAAATATGTGCTTCAAATTGAATTTTAAATTATTATGAACTCAATATTGAAAAGAACTAGTTGTTGCTAGAAAGATACATTTATTAATATTTCTTTAAAAAAGTTGTAAGAAGTCATATTTAAAAAAACAAGTCCATTTCAGATCTTATTATTTATTAAGCCCATGCTTCTGATTATAACAAATCACTTAATAGCCCTTAGGCAACATTCAATTAAAAAAATAAAATAAATGTCTGCCAGCACATCACACAAACTAAGCTTCAGTTTTAATGTGCTATTAGAAAAAAAAATGCTTGGTTATATTTCCACTCCCTTTTGACCTAGTTTTAGGCCTATATTCTTATTTTGTAATTTAAAATAATTCAAAGCCTTATTTAATTTTTAACAAATAAATAAAAATATCTCCGATTATTAACAGCAAATGACTTTATACGGCTTGGACAGACCCGATAAAAATTAATGCCAAATATAAAAATAACAGACACTGCGTACTTTTTATTATTAATTATTTTAATGAAATTGTTGGTATACTTGCACTGACCTATAGATATCAATTTGCGCGAAAATCCCCGGAAACAAAAAAAAATAAACGTTCGGTCTCCCGTACATAGGCCTATGAGGAGACCGACCGGTCGGTCCCGTAACAAGTGCCTTATATTATTCAGCTTTAATTTCCCATATTCAAACTATCGGTATGATAATGATTTTTTTTATATCCAATTTAAAAAAGCAACTTTTAATTGGACGGTAGATAAGACTTATGTAAGGTCAATACACAATAAGTTATACGTTTATTAGACTAAGTTGTCTCCTAAGTGAAGTCCAACCAGTGTGAGTGTGTTTAGTCTAGTCTAAGTCAAGTCTAAGACGGTAATTTTAAATAGATAAGTTACTAGTACTAAGAAAGATTACTAAGATTAGTAAGACTTTAATCATATTATGCTATTCATAGGCTAATACGTTTAGTCTTAGAAGTTTACTCATTAATGTTTAATTATTGGCAGCGGCTACGGTTCGGTCCGACCGAACCCGTATTTTTTTTTTCGGGTACCAGCCATACTTATTATTGCATAGCGGCCGAGTCGCTGCACTGAGCTATATAACAACATATAAGTCACTGCACTAACCTTTTTTTTTCAGAATTTTTTTTTTCAGGATTAGGGTTAGGGTTAGGGTGTGGAGCAATATTATCTATGGCTGGTACCGAAAGTAAAAAAAAATACGGGTTCGGTCGGACCGAACCGTAGCCACTGCCTTAATTATTTAAAATTCAACTTACTATTTAATCATTTTTAGAAAGTTTAATAATGTCAAAATAAAAGCTAACCTCATGATAATATTTGAATGCCTTGCTTGTGGCGGTTTCACCATGTTAATGTAATCTCATTCACATTCCCCATGACCATGTCAGTAACCATGTCCTTAGTTTTAGCCTTAGCATAGGGCCCTGACCCTGTCTAGTACAATAAAGTGTTTAGCTATCAATGGGCTCAATGACAAAAACTGAATACTTAAATTAATGTACATGTTGAAAGTATCACATTAGATGATTTTAACATTTTTTTATTATTGTTCTAAGGGATGACATTAAAGACAATGGATACACAATAAGCAATATGTAAGACAGACTGTCATAAGAAAACCTTGGTGATAAACGTTTTACAAACTAGCATTCAAGTGTAATAAATGAAGGCATAGCATTAGTATATTTCATGAATGCGAATTTTTACATTAATGAACTGAAATGGGTGCAGACGACAAAAAATTGTTTTATAACATTGGTGTATATTAGTTTTCTCAAAGTCAATTGATGGCAAGAATATTTCACGCCACCAAGAAATGTTTTCTATTAAATTTCATACATTTTAATTAAATTAGAACAGTTTGAAATATGAAAACATGAAGTAAGTCATTGGATAACTTAGCTAAACATTAATGGTCTAAATAAATGACGTAACTGGTGAAATTGATTTTCAACAAAGTGAAAACATATATGCAAGTTTTGTATTATTTTTTAAGGTCTATAAGGTGGTATATTAAATATATAACGCACAAATAATTTGAAAGATTACCATCTCTCCATTACATCATTGCATCTTATAACAAAGTTCAGATTCCCACCCCTAATTCATTGTATAAAAGAGGTTTAAAGTTTTTTAGAAGAGTTTTATTGTGCTGAAAAAAGTTTTTGAGTAATTAAGAAAAAAATATTTTTAATCAATACTAATATGATTTTTATGAGATAATAACAGATGTAGCCTTTATAAATAATATCATACTATATATCACATAATAAATGTACTTCTCTTCCTCTTTGCTATGCCACAAAACTTTTACCATTACAAGAATTATTTTTTTTTATGTAATGAGAATCCAATACACTATATTACCGTAGTTTTAATTTTGTGCATACATCTTAACTTGTTAGCACAGAACAGAATAATCAAGATTAAGCCCTTTTGTGCCACTATTTAAATTTCTATGGGGAAATTAAAAAAAAAACATTAATGTAGATTTTGTTTTCATGTGTACAGCTATAAGAACCATTTTCATTCAGGGTGGTATATTTATTTATTTTTTTCATTAGATATTTTCTGTTTGGCTCTTTTGTAATGTGTTGATAAATATTTTATAATTTAGCACTCAAGTGATCAATGACATGATAAGTGAAGTGTTAAACTCATAGAAAGTGATTTATTGATTTCATTGGATTTCTCTTCATAAATTATTCTATGAAATCATTGAATTTTCTTTTTCCAATAGCTAGCAGCAATAAACACCATTTATTCTTACTTTGCTAATAAACTGAAAATGTTATATGCCACTGATGTATTGAAATAACTTAGTAGAAAGTTTCAACCTTGTCTGTAAAAATTCTTTCGGAAGTGTTCCCATCCCATATTTAAAAAAAAAAAGAAATTTAAAAGATGCCATATTGTACTTTCTCATGCAGGTGTTGCCTTCAAATTACATAACATGCTATTTACTTAAAAATAACTTTTTTTTTCTGAATTTTTTATTTTTTTAAATTTTATCTTACATTTCTGGGTTTTTTTATTTATATTTTATCTCACATTTCTGGGTGTTTTTTTTAAAGGCATTACATCTCTTAATCTTTTTTTTTTACAATAATTTGTAAAAGTTGATCCTGCTTTATACTTCCACTTAGAAAAATATTTGATAATTTAAAAATTACTTAAGAAAAGTTTTTATTCTTTTTTTTATTTTTGAAGTTTTATTGTTTCTTCGAGTATATTCCTCTTTGATCTTAGATCCATATTGTACTGAATGTTTCATCAAAACTGGGTGAATCATTGAGTTAAAATTGGCGGAGAGTTGCGTTCTTAGGACGGTGAAATTACAAAGGCCGATAATTCAGCCAAGAATGTTTACAGGGGCGATAACGACGTTTTTGGTTCTATCATAATCACTGTTTGTGTGGATACTTTTTTTTTTACGCTTTGTATTGGAATTCCAGCAACTCACAGTGTTCACTTTCTTAGCTGACTAAGCACTACTACTGTTCCGGTACCCCGCTGTATATATTAGTCCCTGGAAAGGGGAGGGCGGGACCGGGTGTCTAAAGCAGACGTTAGCTGGGTTATCATTTACTTACTACTTAAAACTGTTCAAGTTTTGGCCAGCAGATAATCGATCTATGTTTGCTTATAATTTATAATGTAGAGTCGACACAATGGGGCAGATACTTTACTCCACGGGTCCCGCCACTTACAGATTGTGGTATCGATAAAATCAGTTGACTGTAGCAGAAGACCGGGTTGAGGCGGAAATACACACACACACACATCTCCATGTCGTTCATTTATAGATTTTCTGGTGCCCTTTTTTTTTTTAAGAATTAAAAAAAAACACATTGACAGTGTAATGTAGAACAAGTTGTAGCTCTTGTTTAGACATTTGCGTATTACACCGGCCATTTGTCAGAGAGGTACACAAGTAAAACACGAGCACACAACCCTGTTCACATATTGTACAACAAAGGCTTACAACGATACAGTGTTTTTGTATATCAACAGGGCATTGTGTTTCATTGTGAACACGTCTAGTTGCGTACATGCGCGGCCGTTCATTGTTGGCTGACATGTCACACGGACCAGAGCCAGTGTTGACTCCTGTCACATTCCTTTGATCGTCATTTGTATGACCTAATTCCGCATTGTCTCTTCTAATAAACGAGCTGTCGGTCCGAAAAATTCAATTTACTGCCGGCACCAAGATTTCTTGGTTTGATGATCAGTAGCTTGGTCTGTTTGTTAGAGGTCGGCGTACTGTTATAACCGTTAAAACTTTGTTGTAAAATGTAGGCCTATGTTATCTGTATAAACCATTTTGACAATTCATCTGTGGCTTTCTCATTGCCTCAGATTATTCCTCTTTACCCCATTCGAGGTCATTTACCCTGGTTTCTTGTATTTTGATCTACGTCATCTTTCATTCATACTCTTAAATAAATAATGGTATTTTGCTTCTTTTTGGAAGACTGTAAAAAGTGTAGTTCTGAATGTGAGAAGCAATGGTAGGAGGAGCGGGGTATATTTCCAATAGTAGAAGATTCTTAAAGACTCAAATTAGAAAGCCGTTATGATGCTAAGTGAGACAGCAGCAAGTGTTTCAATAATTTGTTAAGGGTGATATCTTAAAAATGTTCTGTAAATATCTGATGGCGCCGTGTCCCTCTACAACAACATGCTACCACCTCCTCCTCTACCATCAGGGATGCCGCCAATTAATCATCCGCCAAATGGGGGGGGGCCTCCAAACAAATAACGCCCACCAGTCGTTGTATATAGCCTATTAGTGTGCTATTACTTGACCCAGAGGTGCTCCTAGTGACACCCGGGCCAACGACCCCCTACCCCCACGGCGGCCCTACTACCCGTCTCTCATTTTTCACCCGGTCGTGTCGAAGTCGAAGCGTGAAACAAACTTTTAGAATGTTTACATTTACTGAGTTTTTTTTTATAGAAGTTAAAGTAGCTGATGGTAATAAGCTGTACATTTACCATGTATTGCGTTGCCTGCACGAGAAGTGTGTATTGGCACAAGAAGACATGTATCACCCGATTCCCCCTGTCCATAATTAATGCCCGTGTTAAGCTTTTGTTGCTCGGTTTCCACACACAGTATATCCGTATCTCTAGCTTTAGTCACCCACAGTATATTTGTATCTCTAGCTTGAGTCACCCACAGTAGATCTGTATCTCTAGCTTTAGTCACCCACATTATATCTGTATCTCTAGCTTTAGTCATCCACAGTATATCTGTATCTCTAGCTTTAGTCACCCACAGTATATCTCTATCTCCAGCTGTAGCCACCAACAGTATATCTGTATCTCTAGCTTTAGCCACCAACGGTATATTTGTATCTCTAGCTTGAGTCACCCACAGTATATCTGTATCTCTAGCTTTAGTCACCAACAGTATATCTCTATCTCCAGCTGTAGCCACCAACAGTATATCTGTATCTCTAGCTTTAGTCACCAACGGTATATCTGTATCTCTAGCTTTAGTCACCAACAGTATATCTCTATCTCCAGCTGTAGCCACCAACAGTATATCTGTATCTCTAGCTTTAGCCACCAACGGTATATCTGTATCTCTAGCTTTAGTCACCCACAGTATATCTGTATCTCTAGCTTTAGTCACCCACATTATATCTGTATCTCTAGATTTAGTCACCCACGACCCCTCACTCCAATTCTGGAATAGCTCGTCGCCATTTTGCAGGATATTTGTATTATGTCTTTTCTTTTTTTAGAAATAGTCTTTTCCTCGTGGAACGTAGTTTAAAATTGTTTAAAGAATCCGGTTATGGGTTTGTTGTTAATGTTCATGTTTACTTCTGTAAGTCTTGTACGAGTCAGGCCTGTTTCGTTTGGCACATAGCGTGTGTACAGAATGACTTCTGTCTACATTTAGAACCCAACCCCCCCCCTCCCCCCCCCCCGGATTACTTGAGCTTCTTTCATTCTTAGCTATCAGTGGTGACTCAGGGCTAGTGCCAATCGGTCGTCTTGTATTTATATTTTTCTTCTCAGTATGGCTTGTCATCGAAGTAAGTTCATTCATGATTATTGCTTCTTTGTTTTTTAATCTTTACAATTATTTTTTGTTCATTTTTAATATTTTATTATTTTAATAAAAACTGTTCATTACGGACTTGAACCTGTAAATTTGTAAAGTTATTTTTTTTTCAATAGTCGACTACTTGAAGATTCCGACTCATCCAATTATTGAATTTATGACTCCTCGACTACTGGTACTACCGCTACACAATGTCCCGTTGTGATCAAAATCACTTGAGTTGATTTAAATGACTAATTTAGACATTTATTATGAGCAGAGGCGTATTGACCAAAACTGTGGCCCTAGGCGCATGACCAATTTGGGGCCCCCTCGCCTATAAGGCATTTAAAAATTATCAGAATACAACAATAGTCAGAACACTCATGTATTATTTAACATGCATACTACATAGTTATGCATACTAGCTAGAACTTACAATTGTCAGTTTATTACAGTTATATAACTTTTTTCCTGCTCTTCAATTTCGCGAACATGTCAATGTGCGCATTGAAATCGTATTCTAATGTCTCTTTTGATTCAATGCATAAAATAGACAAATCTGCCAGCCTACATTGGCTGATGGAATTCCGCAAGTAATTCTTGATCCTTTTCAACACAGAAGATGACCGTTCTCCAGTTGCGTTTAATATAGGAATGGTGAGAAAGATTCTTAGAAGGGTTTCCACATTGGGAAATGTACATTGTAGTCCACCCACTGCTATAAGCTGGTACATCTCTACTGCAGATTTAGCGCCTTCTTCTTTAGCGAAATGCAAAAACTGTTTGATTTCATCGGCAGTGGTATCAAAATTAACATCGTCTTTGTATTCTTCGATCAAGGCCGAGATCTTTGTGTTCAAGTCATCTACCTTGGCCTTGAAAAATAGACCGAACAAATCATGTATACCTTGGTATGCTTCGATTCTGTGATCAAGTTCCGTGATCAATTTGTCACAAATGGCGTTTACTGTGTTAGCAATAAAATTATCACGACCAGTTAAAATAACTTCCGGTTCATTGCTTTAATCAGAAAACGGTTCTCGCTTCTTCTTGCGGCTCACTTCATCTTGATATTTAGTCTTTGAGATCCTCGTTCATAAGCAATGCTGCTTGCTCTTCAATACGAGTGAACTCGTTTCGGACTTCGTTGTTAATAAATAGCTTCAGTGATTCTAGATTTACACCAGCATCAAGATATAAATTTGAATTTTGCAGGGATTTGCTGGTTGCATTCATCCGCTGTAAAATTGTATCCCAAAGAACAGTCATCAATGCAGTTTCAAAAAGATCCATTTTATTAGCAAGAGCGTTAGCCTCGTTTCTTACAGCTGCCTTCTGATCACGATCTTCGGCTGCTTGAAGAAGAGCTTCCTGAATACCAATGTAGTTCTGATGCAATGCAAACACTGCATCCGCTCAAGCTGACCATCTTGTGTCCGAAACTTTCTTTATGGTGCATCCATTTTTGACTAGATGACTTTTAAGGATGTTCCACCTGTGTGTGGATGCTGATAACCAAACATAAACATGTTGAATAAAGTCAAAGTATGATACTGCTGAAAGCGACGATTCTGCAGCCGCATTACCAACTAGATTCAATCTATGACTGGAGAAGGGAATGTGAACTGCATTGGGACTGTGTGCCTTGATTCCAGCCTGCAAGCCCGAGTATCTGCCAGACATGTTAGAAGCATTGTCGTAGCTCTGTCCCCTGCATTTTGTGATATCTAATCCCCAGTTCTTCAAAACGTCTAGTATCACTTGCTCCAGATTTTGAGCGTTATGAGCATAGATGTTAACAAAAGTTAAAAATCGTTCTTTAATTTCACCATCAATGAGAACATATCTGAGTATCACAGTTAGGTGGTCCACGTGGCTAACATCAGGTGTTTAATCAACAATCAAAGAGAAATATATCGATTTCTTTACTTCTGATATAAACTGATCTCTGACAGCATTGCCCATTATTTTAATAAATTTGTTACAAGTAGCATGTGACAAATAACTGACAGAACCACTTCCCTTGTTACCATACCGTGCAATATGATTTGCTAAGAAAGGGTCAAATTTTGACAAGTAATTCAAGCAACTGGTAAAATTACCGTCATTGTTGGCATGACCACGAAAGGCCAAGCCTTCAGAGTATAGAAACTGTACAGTTGCTACAGTCCTTCGTAGAACTTCTCTCCAGTATTGCCTTTCGTCATCTAACTGTTTGGCCATCTGTTCGTCAATACGCCCTTTTGCGTTCAAGCGTTTAGCGAAAGTGCACATTGCTTGAACGTGGCCATACGAATTCTCATGTTCAGAAATTTTGGCGGCAATATTTTTCCAATTAGATCACCCGTTTGTTGAAAATTGACTAGCTTTATTTGGAAACGGTTTGCATACATAACAATACACGCTTCCACTAGTTTCACTGAACACTAACTATTCACGTCTTTCTTTTTGGCCATTCGCCTTGGTTAAGTAAAAGTTATGTTCAGACAAACGACGCAAATATTTTCTGCCACGATATGTCATCAACATGCCAGCGCGTGAAAGGTCGCCAATATTTTTTGGTTTGAAATCCAAAACATAATTACGCATGGTTTCTGTCAAATTCGCTAGCCACATAGCAATATCTGTCAAAATTTCACCACAGTTGTTATCATCAACAGTTTCACTACTCACGACCTCCGGTATAGGACCTTCAGCCGGCTGTTCAGGTTCTGGCAAGTCTGTTGGCTTGGGCTCAGAATTCATACTGGCTGTTGCCGAGACGACTGGACTTGGATCATTAGCGGTTATTTCTGTTTGAGTAGTTTCTGATGGTGGAATTACCGGTCGTTTCGCTAAAAATGTCAACAAGGCGCCTTTGTTTTTCGCATCTTCTGCTTTTCTTTTCTTTTGGATATCACGCTTTTTTGCACCTGAGGAATATTGTCTCATAGATATAGTTTTAATGAAACGATTGTGTCGCAATCAGCTTCAACAGTAAAGGAAAAATGATCAATGATCATTCATCCACACAAAGCGTAGTGGGTAGCAAGAACAAAATTATCAAAATAGTGTAATAAACTGGCAATTAACATTTAGTTATTGCAATTTGCAAAAAATTAAAATTTTAATTAGAATTATTAATTAAAATCTGTGAAGTAAGGTGCGCCAACTACTGGTACGTACCATACGTTACTTGTCACTTCCAACACTAGCGCCAACTTTATTAATACGTCACAGCAAGCCAGACACAGTCAACCACGTTCGACAACTTGACTTGCATTGTTTACCAGTCTGAAAGACTATTTATAGATTTGTGGAATTCCAAAAACCCTCACAGCAAGCGGGTTTTTTTTTTATTTCTTTTATAAAACCAGGTTTTTGGGGCCCCTAAATTATCTGGGGCCCCTAAATTATCTGGGGCCCTAGGCGCGCGCCTAGTGCGCCTAGGCCTAAATTCGCCACTGATTATGAGACATGTGCTGTTTAAATGACAGACATAAAATATATTAGAAACTGAAATGTTGAAGAATCAAGCTTTGGGGGGGGGGGGTTTGCTGTAACACTGGTCGGCACCATGTGGTCATTTTCTCGGCACCTTGTGGTCATTTTCTCGATGAATGTACTGTCCTTGAACCCCGTGCCATTGATAATTTTCCACTGCCCCCCTCCCCGCCCTTTCCCAGTACTAATTGCTATAAATACCATGCTATTATCTGGACTCTGAAGATACTTTTTGCCTGGGCCCCCTATTTCCTGTAAAAGTCTCTGCCCCGCCCCCCCCCCCCCCCCCCCCCAAAAAAAATCTAAGCATGGCCTTGATCTTAGTCTCTGTAAACCTATTTATTTGTTGAAAGTCTGTATTAACATGAATGAAAAAAATAATAAGTCGATGAAATGTATTCATATTCACAACTGTTGAGTCCATTTTTTTTTTTTGCAGAATGTTTCTAAGCTAAATAAGTGAATGTTTTACTTTGTTTTAAGTAAAAATATGTTTTACATTTAATATTCGGTATAAAAAAATTTTGATTGAACTCTTGCATTTTTTTTTTATTGTGTACTAAATCGTTTGAATTTATTTTTTTTTTCAGCATCCTCTGTAAGGCAAGCGATACTGATTGTGCTGTTCACAGAACTCAGAGCCCATGGTGTTAAAGATTGTCTCCCCCAATAGATTAAACAATCTAGTTGTCTCCCCTGACATATTTTATAATCTAGCTGCTGTTGTAAAATCCGATGCCAATATCTGCACCAGGCATTTCAGCTTTTGGAAATACAGTTACAGCATAAGAGTTTTATCAGAGCCGATACATAGCAAAAACTATTCTAGCGATTTCTGGAGTTTGTCAAACAGAAGGCTTCAAAGAGCTGTGATTTCACCACAGATCTACCAAGCCTCTAAATTACTAAGTGTTCAAAAAGAGGAAACTTCTTGTGCAAAGTTTAGTACAAGTAGTATCATGGCAAAAAGTAAATTTGATTATGTCAAACAGTTTGAAGTTGATGACCCTTGTCTCCCCAATTGTTGGATTGTCATTAGGATTGATGGAAAAGCCTTTCACAAGTACAGTTAAATTGAATTATATTATTATTTATAGTGTTTTTTTTTAATTTTTGTAACAATTTGTTTGTTTTCTATGTTCTTCTGTTATTAATAGTCAGAACATTTATATACATATGTGACATTTTTTCTTCAAAGATATATTTTTTTTTAAAAATAATAATGGAAAAAAGCTAGACTGCATGCAAATGTAGGCATGATTTTTTTAAAAGGTTTTAACAAATCACTTTTTACTCTGCTTACCATTCTTTAAACAAAAACTGCACCGAAAATTGTAAAATTACAGTAAATTTTTACAGTAAATTGTTCATATTTTAGAAACTTTTTCTGCTCTCTTACCTTGCATTTCTATAATATTATTTTCTAACATTTCCACAATCAGATTTACAGATGCCCACAACTATATGAAACCAAATGATGAACGAGGACTGGGGCTGATGACCTGCGCGGCACAAAAAATAATGAATGAATTTAATGAAATAGTTTTAGCTTATGGCCAGAGTGATGAATACAGCTTTGTCTTTCATAAAAACTGTAAAGTCTTCAACAGGAGAGCCAGGTGGGGCTGTGTTCATTTAGATTTATACAAAATTATGTACAGTTGGCTCTGGACTGTCCAACCTAATTAGGTATCAGGCCACTCGGGATAGCCAGTTCTTCATCTTTGCCATTAATATCATTTTTACTTAAGATAAAATAACTCATGCTGATTAGAGATAATTAATTTTAACTAGCCTTCTGTATGCTAAGACTGCTTAACAGAGAACTGTATCGTTCTTGGTCTACTGTACACCTATGGGCAATTTTACATTCCTACGCACATTATTGAAATTTTCAATAAGCAAGCAATTTTACATTAAATGAAAGAAAAATAATTGTTAGGTCTAAAAATAAATTAAAAAAAAACCCACCATTTGTCTTCTCAGTAAAATTATGACAAACTTAGTGAGTTTGTTTGCCTCGTCTTTCACAATGTACTGGCCTCGTTACTTCAACACACAAGAGCTTCACTACCCCCCAGCTTTTGATGCAAGGGTTGTACTGTACCCATCAGATGAAAACCTAAGAGATTACTTAAGTTGGCGGCAAGCTGATTGTAAGTATTGCATAAAATACTAAAATGTTTTTGGAATCCAACATTCTATTTATACTTCATGCAGTGGCGATGTACCTTGATTTTTCGATTTTTTTAGAGCATTTTCGAAAAAAAATGCTCTATTGTCCCCGTTTTGTCTGTCTGTCCGTCCGTCCGTCATCACCCTAGATCTCAACAACCATAAGTCCTAGACCCATGATGTATATATCATTTTGTAGGTCTTGGCCTGCCAAGAAATGACTTTTTTCAATTTCGCGATCTGACCTCTCAGGGCCGTAAAAGGGGCCTTAGTACTGTTTTTTACTATATAAGCTATATTAATAAAGGAGCGCTATATCTCAGCAACTATAAGTCCTAGACCCATGATGTATATATCATTTTGTAGGTCTTGGCCTGCCATGTGTACATCAAAAGTTCATTTCGCGACCTGACCTCTGAGGGCCGGGCTTCAGGGCTCCTAAGGGGCTTATATATTATATTTACACCTTGTACGTTCAATAGCCCGTTCATTTGGTGCGAAATACTGCAGCACGTAGTTTCACCAAGATTTATTAAGAAACTCATTAAATGAAATAGTAAGCTTGTGTTCTGAGTTTAATTGAAAGTATCAGTGCTATGCAACAATTGACGGAGTTTTCGGACGATTAAATGACTATAATTTCGAATGTTTTCAATTATGAGTCCTATTTCAGTAACCACAAACCACTTGTAGTTAGATTTAAGAGACAATAATTTTTTTTCAAATATAAAGAAACGTCTTTATAATTTATTTTTTACAGATATATGCATTACACAATTGAATTTATAAACATTTCCAAAATTTACAAATATTTACTGAAAGATAGCATACGTACTGATACATAACATGAAAATGCGCTAACACGTCCTGTGTCCAGAATGGAACAGGCTTAATTGCTTGTTTTTACTGAAAAGAATTTTTTTTTAAACAGTCACATGGTGTTAAAACAATTGGATGTAAAAAAAAAAGTTAGATTTTACCTAACTTGTCACTTAAACAAAATATCTATGTGAATTTAGTTTTCATGCAATCTTCAAAATTGATATAAAATATTGAAACATCTGTCAAACGTAATATTGAGTGCACGACTCTACTCCCCTTGATTAAAATTGAGCATTTTGGTCTTTTTTTATATTTATCTTATTGAAAACAAGTAGTGTCAGTTTATAAGGATCAGGTGAATTCCGCCATAGTTTACTACATTCTTTTTTTAATACTACCATTATCTTTTGTATACTTTTTTTTTGATGTTCGGCAGGTCACATCAACAACTTATACAATACATGTTTCTGGAAATTGGTCCAAGAGAAAGGTTTATCACCTGCACAGTCAGAGGCCAGACTCAGAGTGAGTGGTGGTGTTATCTCTTTAATAGCATATTAACTCACTTGCAAGTAATAACTGAAGAAGTCAGTGCCTGTTTGCTACTAAAGCACTCTTTACTCCTCCCTCTAGACCAGCGGTCAGTACTTTAAAAGGTTGCTGGTCACTGTTCTAAAAGGCAGTAAGCATATTGTTATGAGCTTACCCTGCAGCAAATCATGAGATTGAAAAAAAAATCTGATGTTTTAATTCATATACATGTAGTTGTATTGTTTACGTCTGTGCTTGCCATGAGATGTTGAAGGATTGTTTTTCTTACTTTTTATGTCAGAATGGTTTTAAAAATCTTGATTTGTTAATTAATGGAAGTGTTCAGTCAAGAAATATTCTAAGGAATCATATGGATGAATGAGCCATTGATTTATCATAAAAATGTATGAAGATTAGGACAATGTTAGTAGTAAGTGTCAGTAATGTATGGATGACAATAATGAATTTTACAGAAGTATACATTGAAATGAGCTCTTTAGACTTGCTAAGGTTGTTTTTAACATTAGAAATAAAAAAAATGGTAGGTTTGCAGAAATGAAGATGGCAAAGAAGGCTCAGAAGTGGGGGTACAGATGGTCAGTAGAATTCTGTGTTTTTGAGGACATTTTCAAACAACTGACCAAAGCTAAAAGTGATGATGTGAACAGTATCCTTTGAAAGAGATAGATCAATTATAAATTTTTTCTTGTGGCAAAAACATTAACGCAAGATAACTTATTGCTTGAAAGCTTGTCCAATTTTTTTTATTTCCAATTTATTAGGCTATAAGTGGTCCAAATATTTTTTAAAGAGGCTATATATGATGATATGTTTGAGGTCCCCTTGCTGATTATCTAGGAATAAATTTCCTGTTGAGCATTGATTTAATAAATGAGTCCAATTAAGATTGGTTTAGGTATGTTAATTTTTCTGACAAAGATGTGTACTAGCAAATTATGTCTTTAGATTTGACTTGTGTAATGCTCATCATATAAGCTACTAACAGAACTGAGCTTTTTCGAAATCATGATTAACATAGACACAAATATAAATGGTAATAATTTTAAATAATTTTCATTTCCACAGGGGACACTGTCCAGTGATAAAAATGAACTATTGTTTTCTGAGTTTAATATGAATTACAACAACATACCAGAATTATTTCGTAAAGGTTCTGTTCTGATAAGGAAAAAGGTACACTTTTTTCTTTCTTTGCTTTGTTAATTGAAAGTTTTTTTTAAATTCTAATTCCCCTATTGGTATAATTTGTGTTAAGGTCAAGCATTTCACCTAAGCTACTCATTCATTTTATTGCAGTAAATTACAAAACATTTTTTTGTTGTTTCATGTGGATCTAACATTTTTATTTTCACCTAGGAACCTGACGTCCTAAATCAAAATGTGACTAGTATTAATGAAGACAAAGCAATGTATTCCAAATCAGATAGAAAGAAAGCAATACTTCCTTGCATAGTGTCACACTGTGATATCATTGGCAAAAGTTTCTGGGATGAGCATTCATATATTCTTGGCAGCAAATGAATAGAGAATCACATTGTTATTGTACACATTTGTTATGTATAAGCCACTGAGTAGTACATGTATTATTTTTTTGCTCCATTTTCAACCATAAAATGTACAACCATATTATTAATATAAACTTTGAGAATAAATGTACTGTTTCTATTAATAAAAGCAATCAATTTTTTATGGTGTATTTAGGCCACTATTTTTATGTTTTAATGTTATTTATTAAGTAGTAATTTAAATTTGTATAAATACGTTCATTATATCATTAATAATTTCAGACCCCACCTAGTTACCAATCCTAATGTAAATGTTTAATTGCACTTTTTAAAAAAAAAATGTCACAAAGTATTAAGAAATAATCCCCATTTTTCCTACCAATATTACCAGCAGCAGCAACCTTTGGGGGTGGCAACTGCCCCTAGGGGGAACAGCATTAGAGATCTTATTATGTTAGAAAACTTCACTCTGGGCCCCATGCTCTGCTCTCCCTTTGTAAGGACACCTCTGAGTACAAGTACTGTCCATGATGTATCTTCAAGAATGAGATTTTGTTTACCATGGTTCAAAAAATTATAATGTTATATTTACAAAACTTCTCAGCATGCAGTGTTTTCAGACCCTCTCATTGTAAATATTTCACTAGACTTGGTAACAAAAACTTAATGTTCAGATGTAAACTGCACATTCTAAACAAGCTTTCAATCACGCAGACATTTTAATTTTACTGTTTCATTGATTTGGTTAAATCCTAAAAATGATTTGATAAATTATTAAACTAATTGCATATTAATCTTTAAAAATGGCTAACGTTGGAACCCTAAAAAGAAAAAAATCTGCCAATGAACAAACTGATAGTTCATTTCTTAAATCCACACGAATATTAATATTTACATAATAAATGATTGAAAAACATATTTAGCAAGAAGTTAATCATTTGTTAATAGCTATATAATGAACGCAATTTTTTGAAGTATTTCAACATGTTTTTAAAGACTGACAAAAACAAACACTAATTGGCGATTTTTAGCTGGGTTGTGCATTTGACTTAATTTTATTAATGTTATCAGAAAGTATATGACAAATGTCTATCTATAACAAGAACAATTAATAAGCTATATTTAACCTAAATGAATTTCAGTCACTAGTGTCAGTATCTAAAAAATAACATGTTTCACTGATACAATATATTCACAATATTGATGGCAATGTATTCAGGAATAGCTTTTTTTTAAATTTTTTGTACACATTTCTTTTTAAAGCTATTAACAGATTCTAGCAAGGCAAAAATTTGAAGGTAAAATGTACTGGCTCAAACAGGAAAAAAAATACATCAGATGTTGAAATAACACATTAAGTTGAATAAATCTGCCTAACATTGCCATAAAATAATGTACATTTTCAAATCATGTAAAAGAAAACAAAAATCAAGCATTGTATGGTAATGTACCTAAAAGGTATGTTGGTTGACTTATATGGGAAAAAAAAAAGTCATCAATAAATTATGACTGAGTTAGTGAACAAAAAAAAATATGTACAATTTCACTAGCCTCATCACTTATTGGGTTATGAAAGACTATAAATAAATTGAGTGATAAATTTGTACACAGCCACTATCACCTCAACTTATCTGGTAAGTACATTATTTAGTACTTGTACTGAAGAATAGTTGGTGGATACAATATAACATGCATAGTGCTATTATCAAATGAAAAAAAAACAAACTAATGATTCTTTAAATTTTACATTTTCACCCTGCCTCCAAACTCATTCATTCAGGTTTTTCTGAAAAATTAACAAAGCTTTGGCATTTCTCCTCTTTTGTTAGACGAGGATGCATTAAATTAAAGTCTAAATAAATTAATTTTTAGAATGCTGCCCTACAAGTATAATATAATAATAGTCTGGATTCTGCGTTAAATAGAAAGCTGAAATCAAGAATTCAAAATGGCATCTTGCCCGCGTCTTGATTTGATAAAATGTTTTTTTAAAAATCTACAGTTTTAATAGTTTCTCCGATTTTTAAACATAAAACCCAAGGGCCAAAATGTGAAATAGTTCCATTTAATTTTTTTTTTGATTGCTAAAAATATTACATCTTTAAATGGTAATTAAATCATGAAAATATCGAAACTGTCCGAAACCAAAAATAACCTAGCCTACTGATTAAACCTAAGGGAATATAACTCTATGCAAAGGTTTTGCAGGGTACAGCTAGTTTATAAATAAATCTAACATCTGTATCAAACAAATAAGCTAAAAAATAATTAAGTACACTTGTAACAAATGAAAATTCTAATGAAACACTGAAAGCCACAGAACAATGACTTTGAAAAAAATGTCTATTCAGAAAAAAACATCTTTTGATATTAATTTCCAAGGCCAACTAAGTTAAATTATTTACCCTTTTGAGAAATTTTACCACAATATGTCTAGTTTAATGACTGGAATGGCATAAACGAATTAAAATAGGCTGTATTGTTTCTTGAAGATGTCCAGTTAACATCACCACTGACTCTTAGTTTATTTCATTTGTTTTTCTGGACTTAACAATAACTTTTAAATGTCTATATAAGTTTACCAGTCACTCAATGTGACACCAAGCAGCAATTGACATCTGGTCTGACAATGAATTAAAAAATGTATTCATTATGCTCAAAGCTAGTTCCTCAATGTAAGAGAAGATTCCTTTTCGCTTAGCTGGTGAACATGCTTGGTGAAATGTTGAAGTCAGCTTGCATTAAATCAACCATATATAAAAAAATTAAGGATCATGTTGACATTGGTGAAAATAATATCAGGTCACAAATCATGCAGCTCCATTTTCTAAAACTTTTAACTGCTTCAACACTGTCTCAATTAATCGTTTTTTGTCCCTTTCATTTTTCTTTAAGGAAGCAAACAAATTATTTTTCTTTTTATCCCCATTATTGAGCCTGAAAAAAAAAAGAAAAATCATTTTTGTAAGCTTTTTTTTTAGTTTTAATTTGTTTGGGTCGGTGCATGGAATTGTGTGTTCTTAAAGCTTGTAAATAACCCAATTTTGGACCTTTTTTCATTTAGTGAGAATAGTGAAAAATTGAAAGAGTGTGTATTTTTGATGAATATAAGGAAAGAGATTATGTTTAAATATGAAAACACAGAAACAGTCAATAATAAAAATAAAAGCATGGGCCCCAGATTTTATCTCTTGTAAATTATGACATGACAAAATTACAACATACAAATATTCTGGACTTAATTTTTCCTCCAACTTTATTCATGGCTAAATCAAACAAAGTAGACTGGAAGTCCTTTAACCTCATTCAATGTTAAATTGAAAGATAAATTAATAAAACTCATAAGAATCTACATTAGCACCCCCCCCCCTTTTATTTTCAATAATGATAATTTCTATAAATACTAGTATTTGAATGAACTAAGAAATAATGTTTTTTTTTAAAAACTTTTTCACGCATTTTAATAAAAGCTTTTTTTTGTTAAATTACGGATTTTTTTATTTACAAATATATATATTTACAGGAAAAAAAATAGCATAAATTTTAGAAAATGAACATACTTCTCTAACAAACTAATAGCTGTATGCCGAGGGACTCTCAAATAACGTGACTGCTGTTTGCCATAATCAGCAAGATATACTGACCAATCCCAATTGATGAAAAGATCCAGCAACTATAAGAAAAAAAATATCCATTTAATAATGAATCCCTCATCAGCAGCATGAGATGATCTTGTCTTAATAGTACAATTCTGGAAATAATAATAATGGCCTCAACTTGACTACCCTTCTGTGCATACATTGTACATATGCCAGAAAGGTTTAATTAATTATTAATTAATGCCATGATTTTGGCTTAAATACCTGTCTAAGGTCGATGAAAGCCATTTGTAAAGTTCCATCGTTAGAATCTGGTATAGGTGCTGAGGCTGCAAATTCTAGAAATAAAAAAAACAATTTTTAACTTTATTTTTAGCCAGTTTTTAATAGTTATATCCATTAGTATTCCTAATTTATTGCTAAAATCCACTGAGCAAAATCTTATTCATAAGATATCCAAAACTTATTTTTTCAAAGCTTAAGTCCAAAAAATGTAGTTAGTGATTTTTATGGGCAGATCTCAGTAATGTTGATAACTAATGTATTGTTAAGACTCAAATATTAGCAAAGTTATGAATTTTTAAGGTTAAGAAAATAATAGCAGTATAGTGAATGTAAAAATCTCCTTAACCTGTAGCTAATCATGAGATTAAAAAAAAACAACTGATGTTGCTATCTGTAATAGCAGAGGGTACAGATGGTCATGTGGTAAAGTGCTCGACTGTCAACCTGAAGTTTCCAGGTTCAATCTTAGGAGAGAACCAAGGGAATTTTACAGGTCATGTCTTCTGTGGTGCCTTCATGGTCATTTCACTAATGGCTGGGATGAAAGCAGGGTACTAAAAGATAAACATCTCATCCTTACATGGACAAAAACTGATTTCCTTAGCCAGTAGACACCATCTAAACTTGACATTCACGATAAAAGCAAGACTCTTTAAGTAAAGTTCCCTTAGCCCTAACGGGCCATCGAGGCATATGAAGTGTAGAATTCATCTGTTTCTATAACCTCAGCATATGAAGGGATTGTGTGGTTAGAACAACGCCCAGCCGCCTTTACTTCCCCAACTTAAGTCAGGTACCCATTTAAAGCTGCTTGAACTTGTGGGACGACTATGCACCAAATTCCATGGACCTCACTGAGGATCGAACCCAGAACTCTCAGGTCGACAGTCAAGTATCTACACCACTCGGCCATTCGCCCCACAAGATTCTTTCAGGTTCCTGGCTAATTGTAATAATGATTTATTTCGCCGATAAGAGAACAGTGGTACTTAACAGGACATTTCAGCACTCTCCAAACAGGATGAAAATTATATTTCAACTTCAAAATTTTTTAATGCTTATAATTATATGATTTATACAATCTAACTTACGTTCACACTGCATGACGTCTAGATTAAATTGCTGTAGCGCACCCATTGAAAGAAGTCTCACTTCATTTTCCAACATTAAGGTCATGAGACGGGAAGCGATATGCTGACAAGCTGACATACAAGCAGTTTTGGCAACTTTCTCCTGCATTAATATTTATGAGCACTGGATAATTTTAGATGCAACAGTTAATCATTAGAAGTTATATTAGAATAAACAACTAAAGTCAAGAAATGAAAGATATACTGAACTATTTTTAAAAAAATATCTAATAAAACTTTTACTACATGTAATAGAATTAATTTTTTTAAAAGAACATTTATAAAATAAAATACTACCGTGATTTAATTTTAAAATGTAACATCAATTTTTTTTATTTAATCTGTCTCTACAAAATTTGAAACATGAATAACAAAACCACTAATGTAAATACTTTTGCATGAATAGTAACAGGCCTACACAAGTGAACAGAGTGTGTGGTTATACTTAAATGAAAATGATCATGCAAGCTTTACTGCGCACAATTTGTAAACTGAATAAACAGCAGCTTTTCAATAAGCATGCATGTTAAATGGTTGAAAGTCAACACTACATGTATATGAATTTAATAAGACATATCAACACTGACATTTCAGGATTTGGTTGCAAGCGATCATTAAAACAATCTTAGTAATTAAAATAATGTGATTTCATGTATATTTCTGCAATACTTAAATGTGTTAATACGAACCTCTTTTTATTACCCATTAAATTATTTTGTTACATGCCAATTTACTTATGAATCTGTTTCTAGGGCTCACGATGCTATTAATGCACAAATAATAAGATAATTAAGGTTACACCACATTCTACGTGTTAACCCAATAACATCCTAACTGATTAATAATTGTTTGTGGGATAGTGTGAAGATATATGTAACAGGAAATATTAATTTTTTTTTTTAAACTCAATGCATCAATAATATCATGCTTTCATCCAAAAACAAATTATTTCAAACAGATGTGCTCTTATCATGCTAAATCTTACAACATATTTAGCCCATTTAGTATGGAACACCTGTACATTTTCATATAAAAGAAAAAAGTGAATCATGGAGAACAGAATACAGTGACTGTAGTAAAAAAAAAAAAACTAATCGAGATTGAATTACAGAATACAATTATTGAATAAGATTTCAGAGAGAAATGTGCTTAATATTAAAAGTTTCTATAACACTGATAAGTGAATTAAATTTCAATACTATAATAATGTAGTATGCTTAAATAAAAAGGCTGATAACACTTCAAGAGTGTGTGTAGGGTGATACAGTTTCAATAATATGTTCTAGTTTGTGAATAACTTACAGGCAAGTTGGTGAAAGACATAAAGATACTTTTCAAGAATACAACTAAATCCATGAGGTAACTGCTAGCCTGGCCTCTTGACTCAGAAATAGTCCAATCATAAGAAGCTAGGGTAAAAAATTTAAAACTGGATTAATTAAGACAAAGGCAGCAAAATGAAATATAATGAATGGAATAAAAAAATATATGCATAACAGGTTTTCATTAATAAAAAAGTTAACATAAAAAAAAATCCTCACCTAAATCTAAAAATTCATCTATCTTCAAATTTAATTGTTCATAAATTTGTTGCTCTGCCTCACTTCTAGCATCCTGAAAAATAATCAAAAGGAATTTAAGATTGTGTAATTTTGTTTAGGAATTTAAGATAGTGTTATTTAAGATTATTATTTTAAGAAATATAAATTACACACATTCCCCTTCTTAAATAAATGTACATATTTTTTATGAGGGAAACCACAATTAAAACAAAAGAATAATTATTAGTTTTAAAAAAACTATTAGTGTTCAGTGTTACCTTAAACATAGATGAACCATGTAATCTAGCTATGTGAACACTGTTTTTTTCAGCTCTAAAACCACAGGCAAAGAAATAAAAATTAGATATATTTTTAATAGCTCCAACTAATTCAACATTAAATTTTTTGAAATCAGATAAACTTTTCTAAGTTGAATGAAATTATTTACATACCCTGTTAAACTGGAAATATACTCTTCCAAATATTCACATGACATTTCCAAATAATTCATGTTGATAGAAATCTGAATCAACTAGAAAAATAAATGATAATTTTTTTTTTTTTTAACTTTAAAATTGTCACAAGTTTTCATCTAAATGTTCAATTTAATAGAAGAAGATAATTTCAGAGATTATTAGTGAGAAATAAACACTGAACTGTTAAATGTTTCTGAGTTAACTTTTCTTTCTTAAATCAATACAGGTATTTGTACAATTAATACCAAGATCTAACCTGTAATAAGCTTAGGCTTGGTTTTTTTATAAGTTTTGAAAGACATCCGCCAAGTGTTTTAGTCAGCAGCTGGTTTGCAGATTTACGAATCATATCATCAATTTCTGTGTGACTAGTAAAAAATGTTATGCAATAAATATAAATATTCACTGTATCTGAATAAAGGTAAACTATGTAAGGCCTCAGTTCACCTTCACCAAATTTTCATTTTATATTATACTGATGTTTGTACATGTTCACTGAGCTCTGAAATGCCTGGATGTCATTGCCTTAAAGTCAAATAGAAAAATACACAATAAGTTGTATCTAGAATACATACAAGGTTAGATAAGTTTTTACTGGTCTGATGCAAACTTCATTCAGCTTCCTTACTTACAGACCAACAAAAGTGAAAGTCTGGGATTGTGCCCATAAAAAATTTAAAACCACATGAGACATGAGTGATGTGGCTATTGTCAGCTTGTATACCATTGTTAAAGCCATGTAGTACTTGTCTCCTGAGAGACCTCTATGGAACCATTGAACTATGGCTAAGGTGTGAAATGCACACCCAAAAAAAAATTAAATATGACTTTTCACCAAACCAACAACCCTTATAATAGAAATTGTTTATTGTAAAACCAGAATTGATCTAAACATTAAACAGTAAAGTATACAATTTAATTTAGAAGACAATGTACCAATTCATAAATTGAAAAAATACAAAAAGTAAAGTCTGTAATGATAATATTAGTTTATATAGAAATTTTTGTTATTTCTGTTCTGAAAATATACTGACCTCAAATGCAAATCTGCTGAGAACTTTAAGCAAGCATTAATGTATTCTTTGACTTGAACATAAATGCTAGGCACAAACTGTGAAAATGGAAACTGTCTTGGATAGTCAGACTGGGGAAAAAAAAGTAATTTTTTTTGGGTCAAACCAATAATTCAATAGATAATTTATTGTTTTTGAAATAATGATCTAATTTGTATTCAAATGCTCAAAGTCTACATGGTGCTATACTTCAAGACATAATATAATTCGATTAATTGCACAAAAAGCTACTTATCAAACCATTTAATTCTTTGGATATCTTGCTATACTTTAAAATGAGATGCACCAAACAACTACCTCACTATTTTATACATTAGCCTATGGGTTAAGATGTAAGATATTTTTTTCTTCTTTTTTATGCAATGCACGTAAAAACAGCTCTACTAACTGCCAAGTACCTTGTCTAATTCTTTATCTGTATATGGAAACTGGCTACAAATTATGGCATAATCTTCTGGTTTATCACATAGGATGGGGGTGTAGTTGTCTTCAGCAAATATGTCGCTGAAGACATCAATCCACTGGTCAGATAATATCACACTGTATCTATCTCTGTTGGGAGTTACAAAAATACATGACAGTGCTTTTATTTTTCTTATTCACAACAACTATGGGAATGCCAATGTTGCACTCATAATTCTTATTTCTGGCAGTAGTTCTTAACAATCTACCTACACTGAAGCCATAGCCCTGAAACATTCAATAAAACTATATCATACCCTATGCACTCAGAAATATGTGTTCAATGTTACAGCTATACAGGTACAAGCATATTTTAAAATGAATTAATAACAGTGTTACCTTTAAAGTATGGCAGAAAAGAACAATCAATTTTTTCACTTCTAACATCAAATTGGCTATTTTGCAAGATTTCTGTGGAAAAAAACATAAAATAACCATAAATAATATTATAATATGCATTAAATAGATCATAAGAACAATAAATTTTAGAAGATTTTAAATAATATATCTCTACAAATGAGAATTTTGAAAAACATGAAACTTTTAGCTTATAAATTAAATATATTATTAATAATTTTCAAAGAAACATTTTTTGTTACATATTAAAGAACTCAAACAGCAAAAATTATTTTTTTATATTTTAAATAATATGATAAATAACATGTGTGTTAATGTTTTAAATTTTGAAAAATCAACTCCTTATTAGTTTAAAATTACAGAACAAAGACAAATTGCATGTTGGGATAAGCACAATTTACCTCAAATAAAATACTTTATAGAAATATGTAGAAAATATTCTTTTTGTAAACTTTCTGTCGAAACATATTTAAATTGTAAGGTGAAAAAATATACCAACGGGTATTGTAATCATAATCTAGATCAGTGCCCCACAACCTTTTTCAACTCGCTGCACACTAAAGCAAAGCTCTTTTAAAATCTGAGCAGCACACATAAGCAAATATAAAAAAAGGATCCAGAATATTGACATTCAATGTTATCATAAGGAGGAAGACAATGTGAAAAAATCATTAAGCTTTATATAATATGTGACTGGTCTGTTATAGAACTTTACACAATCATTCATTCACATTTTTTTAAAAATTAGAATAAAAAATGAAGTCACTTATCTAGTATTAATGTAGTTTGTTGTGCATGTTTTATTGAACACAATATTTGAACATTATTCCCATAATTCAAAACAACCATTTTTTAATTTCTGTTTTTGACACAACACACCTACTTACAATAAGATAATTGTGGAGCAGTGATCAAGATGTTGGTTAAATTGTCTTTCTTGAAAACCAATATTTATGATAAAAAAAAACTTGTTTCAATAATATTTGGGTTAGTGGCAGGCAAATGTCTGGTTAGCATGTATTTGCGGTTTTTAAAGGAAAGACCACAATTTATGTATCTTCTTCTAATCTACCAGTTCTAACTTCACCACATGCACATGCGAAAAAATCAAAATTGTGCTCATAAATTAAGAATTATCTGTAAGATGGCTATCACAACAATGTCCTAGTTGCAAAGCTTCCTTTCCTAATTGTTTGTGACTGAGTAGCATTTAAATTACAAAATGAAAATAGAAGGTACAGATTGCCACATAATCAAATGAATGTGCTAACTTGTAAAATATTAATTTCAAATGAAAAGACTGCATGTGGGGAAAAAAAGCAAGAAGCTGTGATGTGGTTTATAACAAATGGTTTGTTTATTGTTTTTTTTTTTGGAAAAAAAAAAGTAATAAAAAAATCCTGTAATTTTTTTGGTTATTAAAAAGGTTAAATACAAGTACATAAATTCTTTTGTTCTAAAATATGTTTGCTATTATTTTTTTTGAAGTGCATTCTTGAAGAAAATTATCAGTATACATGTATATAATTAGCATTAATTAAAAAAAAAAATTAGGTTGTTATTCTTTTTAGTTTTTGATCGATTAGCAAACATGCTCATTCAAAACAAATACTTGTAATGTACATGTGTCATACTGACATTCATAGGAAGGTGGCAAGGCAAAGAAAAAGTTAAGTTTAGGCTATGGATGCTCATGTTAACCTCCTGCTCAACATCTTCATCCATGTTATCAGTTTCACTGACTATGCTGATGTTAAAATTCTTCTGCTGAAAAACACTCCAACTGCTTTGCCTGAAATGTGCAACTATGTATACTCACTAAAATATTAAAACATTTTAACAACAAATTAGTCTCTTCATTTATTAACTCCATGATTAGATTCTTTGTATATTTAAAATCTTTGTCACAATATTCATATTCCTATACCTTTGAATTTATATTTCATTTCCACTTTAGTGATCTTAAACGATAAAACGCATTTGTCATAATCAATAGTTCATGACAAACTGCAGACTGTAAAGAACTTTTTGTTTTACAACTGATTATACCATAAAACTATCAAAACACAATATATTTATAATTGATATTATTAAGCAGTCCCACAGAAACAAGAAAAATATGCTATGAAAATGTAACAGACTTTTTTCAGACTAAATTAAGATCAAATTTAAGCTTTTGAAAAAAGAACACTTGTAGTCTAAATCTGATTTAACAGGTTAGAATAACTTTTCCCTGTTTAACAATTACTCTGTGGTGAGTAGAGAAAAAAAATTAAGAAAGTTAAATTTAAACTTCATGTTGCCTTTTTAAAGCCTTTCAATTTTTAGTATGTTTCATTTAGTAAATTTTATCAAAATTAACAATCATTCTTTTTTATAAATACAATAATATATTTTTCAAAGTTTCTGTAACAATACTTAGAGTGGTGTGCGGCTATTAGAGTGGTTGCGGCCTAGAGTGGTGTGGCTCTTAGAGTGGTGTACGGCTCTTTAGAGTGTGCGGCTCTTAGAGGTTGTGTGGCTCTTTGAGTGGTGTGCGGTTATTGGAGTGGTGTGCAGCTCATAGAGTGGTGTGCGGCTCTTAGAGTGTTGTGTGGCTCTTAGAGTGGTGTACGCTCTAGAGGGTGTAAGGCTTTTAGAGGGTGTGCGGCTCTTAGAGTGTTGTGTGGCTCTTAGAGTGGTGTGCGGCCTTAGAGTGGTGTGCGGCTCTCAATAAAACAAATAAAGAAACATTTGGCCATGAGTAGCCAGCGTCAAGAGGTTCGAACTCTGTACTTGCACGATCTAAAAAGGCATCTTGTTATTTCTTTTCATATAAATAATGATAGTTAATGTTCACTTAAATTGTGCGCGTGTAAAGTGTGCGTGTAATGAACAAAGCTACGCCCTTGCACACAACAGAGCGCACACAGGTTTCGTTTAGTTGACCCACTTACAGCACACACATTTTATTTCCTATCAAAGTTTCCTGCAACCAATATCTTTTGCTTCACACACCCTTCAGAAAATTAGCAGAAACATTGATGTCAGAATAGTAGGGAGCGACCGATAATCGGATCGGTATCGGACTATCGCAAAAAGGCATATCGGTCGCTCCCCTACAGAACAGTACTTTCTTAATATTTTTTGTCTGTCCTATCAACAATTGTATTCATTGGGGAGTGGTCTGACAAATTAATTGATTTCCATTTATTTATATGAAGATATTTATTTTTAGATCCTATAAACCAGGTTTTTTAAAGAGCAGTTTTTATGGAACAGTTTTTATATGGAACACTTTTTATGGAACAGTTTTTATATGGAACAGTTTTTATATGGAACACTTTTTATGGAACACTTTTTATGGTCCTCTTCATCTCCACCAGTGCCGAGAGTGGTGCGGCCATAGAGGGCACCACGGGAAACCTTATGTCAGGTATTCATTCAAACTGGTGAACTTTCACCAGGGCATGACAAAGTCCCGAGCTCCAGCGAAGAATGGATCTGATTGAGTAGATCGTCCCTCCACGTCCAGTATCAACTGTGGCCGTTGGAAAACAAATATTTTATTGTTTTGATGAAAAAAACCAGTGATTTTGTTTCCATTAAGTTTAACATTGTATCTTTTAAAAAGATAATTTAGCCGTGAGTGTGTCGATAATCAACTTTGTTTCATATCCGCCTTTTTAAACTAGGGTCTAACGCTAATTATACGAAATGTTTACATGAGTAAAAAAATTGATACATATTTTGTATGTATACGGTGAATTTCGATTTTTTTTTTTTGTTTGGATAATTTTTATTGTAGGTTTATTGATTATTTTTTTGCGCAGATGTCTTTTTTGGTAAGAAATAAATGTTATCTTAACGCGTGAGTTAACAATCCTAATTTTATAAAAATAAATTAACCTACTCCCCAACATTTCCACTCTTCCTCTGTCCCTACCCGAAGATCGCGACTAATGGGTACTTGATTGTGGATTTGGCCAGAACTGAAGATTCAGAGGGGAGTCTCGGATCACACACAGACATCTTGACATCTTCAGTATCCAGGCAAACTGACCTATATAACAAGACCCTTATTTAATAACGTTCTCATCAACGAGCTCGGTCTATTGGACCCCCATCCCAAATGGGGTATACACATTCGTACGATATCCTTATTCATATCTAAATTTGATTTTTTTTCCCTCCCTCTCTCTCTCTCTCTCTCTCTCCTTCAATCCATAATAATCCATATATATATATATATATATATATGAGATTGTGTGTGTGTGAAAGGTCTTCTCTTCAATCCATATATATATATATATGAGATTGTGTAGTGTGTATGAAGGGTCTCACAATGATGTATACAATTTTGTTCTTTCCATGATCACGAACTGTAAACATTAAATTAATTATTTATATATGACCCACCACACCTCTTGGAACGGTGGGACTGAAAGAAAGGCGGTGGGGACGACATAATTTGTAAATCATAGGAATGTCTCTGGTTTCTAGTAACATGTGTGACACAGCTATTCGAGTATGCACCATTTGCAGGCAGCAAATACAATGTTGATTTCAGTCCTATGGAAACAAATCGTTAAACTAAAAATTATTTATCAAGAATATACAATATTGATAATTATATTGTGGAAATAAAACATTACCCTAATAGCCTGGCAATTTTTTATAATATTTTTTAGGAATCTAGTAACATGGGCATTTTCGAAAATAAAAAAAGGGGGGGCAGGCCCCGTAGCGTGCGGGGGCCGGGGCCGGGCCCCCCCCTGCGTTTTGTCTGGCCCTCTGCTTATTTGCTCTACTTAGTAAAATGTATTTTAGAGTGTGCCCGTGGGTGTCACACAATCCTATTTACGCCATTGTCTACAAGAGTTA
Organism: Bulinus truncatus; assembly: GCA_021962125.1. Lineage (NCBI taxonomy): Eukaryota > Metazoa > Mollusca > Gastropoda > Planorbidae > Bulinus > Bulinus truncatus. The sequence goes on along the minus strand of JAGDYQ010000184.1, from coordinate 1,819,674 downwards.
CGTGGCCCGCCATGTACTCTATACTTCGTTGCCGGTTACATTGGAAGTTTGAGGAACTCTGGCTTATAGTTGTAATGAGTTATGGTAAAGGGGCAACAACAACAAATGGCCGACTACCCCACTCTTCAACTGTATAAGGCATACTGTTGCCTTCTTGATCAGGTGAGCACACATTTTGAACCCCCGGCCACACCGCCTGTTGAATTTAAAAAAAAAGGTCGGACCAAGATGAGACGGATGGAGAAGCTATCAGAAATAAATGTAACGGCCACTGATGTGAACGAGCAAACTGGAGCGGGGATCAAACAGCCAAATCGGCCGTGGCCCTCGGCCAGATTGCCCATGTCTGCTTTAGCCATTGCTGTAAATCACATTTTGGCTAAATATCCAATTGTTGTTGTTGGTTTTTTTTTTGTTGATTATTGAATGAGAAAGGAGATTGGATTGGGGGGTTAGGGGGGGAGGGGGATTGTGTCGACACAATAGGAGAAAGCTAACTGATGCCAGCGTGGTGATAGACTTCTCTCCCCCCCCCTTCATCCTCCATCGCTGACCTAAAAGAGTGCATCAATAAAGGGTGTGCACAACTCATTGTATCTCCACTTACAGCGCTCAGCAAATAGCACTAATTGCTTCCCTTTGTTGCTTTCCCTCCCTATATGCATTATTTCCTGCTCCATAGTTTTGAATTAATAATACAAGGAAGATGAATGGTGGGTGAGGGGGGTGCATTTTTTTTCGATGTAGTAGATGTAAGAAATCAAGTTAGTAAGAGAAACAATTTGTTGATATCTTGATGCGTTTAACATTGAGATTCAACCACAGTAAAGAAAGACATGCCGTTGATGTTAGATTGAAGAGGGGAAATTCCAGAAGAGTAATGGTCACTTATTAAAATGGACAATCGCCTTCCACTAAAATTTTTTGAACTATATCTACCCACAGAAACACTTCCTAATCAGACCCGTTGTCTGACATTAATTTAAACGAGACAGATTTGTACCAATCAACTACTAAACAGCCAATAATGCAACGGGTATCGAGTAGTTAAAAAATTATAATATTTCGTTCAGAAAGTGAAACTTGTATGCTCAAAAATAAAGTTCGGGAAGTGAAATATTTGGGAAGTGAAGAGCACGTAATGCGAGACTTGGATGTACAAGTACTGGGAATCCGAACATCGATCAGATTATCGAATGATTAATATTTGATCGAGTCTGACTGGCAAATATCGATACCGCTCATCGAACCTGCAACAAGATCAGAAAGTTCCGATACGATCGAACAGTTGTCTATTTATACAGCCCTGACTCAATCTCCGACAAAGTCAGGTAGCCACACACGCGGCTTTTGTTGGTTTAAGGAGCTGACAGCATCGTTGAGCCCAACGGATGTTTATGGGCCAACAGGATCACCAAAGTTCTGTTGGAACAATCGTGGAACGTAACTGCCATGTTTGTTTTAACCCAGATCATCGTGAGGGAAATGGTGGTGTGTGTTTTAATTTAAAGTTTTCTCTGATCCTTTTTGTACAAATATTGACATGAACGGAAGCATGAGAAAAGTGATGACAATTCTCTATAATCTTTTTTTTAATCCAGAGCGATCGATATACGTGTACTTAAAAAACACAATTAAGCCTGTACCATTCTGGACACAGGACGTGTTAGCGCATTGTATGTTATGTATCAGTACGTTTGTTAGCTTTCAGTAAATATTTGTAAATTTTGGAAATGTTTATAAATTCAATTTGTAATGCATATATCTGTAAAAAAAAAATATATAAAGACGTTTCTTCATATTTCTGAAAAAAATATTTTCTCTTAAATCTAACTACAAGTGGTCGGTGGTTACTGAAATAGGACTCATAATTGAAAACATTCGAAATTGTAGTCATTTAATCGTCCGAAAACTCTGTCAATTGTTGCATAGCTCTGATACTTTCAATTAAACTCAGAACACAAGCTTACTATTTCATTTGATGAGTTTCTTAATAAATCTTGGTGAAACTACGTGCTGCAGTATTTGCACCAAATGAATGGGTTATTGAACGTACAAGATGTAGAATGGGGCCATATATATTATACATAAGCCCCTTAGAGTCTCTGAAGCCCGGCCCTCAGAGGTCCTATCGCGAAATGAACTTTTGATGTACACAATGCAGGCCAAGACCTACAAAATGATATATACATCATGGGTCTAGGACTTACAAGGTTGTTGAGATATAGGGCGCTCCTTTATTAATTTAGCTTATATAGTAAAAAACGGTACTAAGGCACCTTTTACGGCCCTGAGAGGTCAGATCGCGAAATGGAAAAAAGTCATTTCTTGGCAGGCCAAGACCTACAAAATGATATATACATCATGGGTCTATGACTTATAGTTGTTGAGATCTAGGGTGATGACGGACAGACAGACAGACAAAACGGGGGACAATAGAGTATTTTTTTTTTGAAAATGCCCTAAAAAATAGGTATTTCACTAAAGGCGACGAGTGTAAGGTATCATTTAAGTTAAACTCACCATCATGATACGTACTAATTTTTAATTAAACTTGAACTAATTTTCAAATAAAAAAAGTGTAACATTTACTTTCTACAACTAATAAAAAGAAAAAGGTGTCAACTGAACTTTAAAAAAAGTAGTTAAACTTTTCTAGACTTCTTTCCAACCTTTTTTTTGTTTGGCACATTCGTTTTGTGCAGAAAATGTAAGAACATTTATAAATCAAATATCAATCGCACAAATAAATAAAAGTTCCCGGGCCCCCGAGGCTCATCGGGGCAGATGAAGTGTAGTCAGGTACCCATTTAAAGCTGGGTGGGCTTTGGGGGACTTTAACCTAGACCTGAAAAAATCCCTATGTTCTCATTAAGGTTCTCACTAAGGTTCTCACTAAGGTTCTCACCAAGGTTTTCTCACTAAGGTTCTCACTAAGGTTCTCACCAAGGTTTTCACTTAGGTTCTCACTACGTTCTCACCGCTGTTTTCACTAAGGTTCTCACTAAGGTTTTCACTAAGGTTTTCACTAAGGTTTTCACTATGTCTCACTTCAAAGTTCTCACTAAGGTTCTCACTAAGGTTCGAAACCGAGAACTTCCGGTACCGATATTTTCCCCCAGCATTTCTACCGACACCGATACCGATACCGATATTTTTTAGTCAACAACAATGCCAAACACGTGTTTTTTTCGTGCTACAACTAATGACGTGCGTCAACCCATGCTCACCCCTTCCCTGTCATATTTCGTAACACTTCGCCCACACTAAGTCTTGTTCCCCCAACTTCCCAACCTAAAATACACACATATGTTCACTAATTGTATCATTCAAGGTCATACATTAGAATTAAAAAATGCCAATCCTATTGTTTCAAGGTCATATGGCTGATGCAATTTTTGTGGACGTGACAATTTCTGTGTACGGTTTTTTTCTTTTTTTAAACCTTGTCTGATTGGTTATATAATGGGTTATTTACTGATTGTTTTTTCTGCAACTCTGTTGTGAAAAAAATGTATCGGCAGCCAAAAACGGCCGATCCGATAGTTAACCCATAGTACCAATATCGGTTCCGACCATCGGTCACCCCTACAAAAATCAGTTGATCCGATATTAACCGATAGTGCCAATATCGGTCCGATACCGATACCGATCCGGACGGTCGGTCGCTCCCTTAGTTTTCACTAACGTTCTCACTAAGGTTTTCACTACAGTTCTCACTAAGGTTCTCACCAAGGTTTTCACTAAGGTTCTCACTATGTGGTTTCACTAAGGTTCTCACTAAGGTTTTCACTAAGGTTTTCACTAAGGTTCTCACTTGTGCCGCACTAACGTTCTCACTAAGGTTTTCACTAAGGTTCTCACTAAGGGTTTCACTAAGGTTCTCACTAAGGTTTTCACTAAGGTTTTCACTTCAAGTGTTCTCACTATGCTTCACTAACGTCTTCACTAAGGTTTTCACTAAGGTTCTCACTAAGGTTCTCACCAAGGTTTTCACTAAGGTTCTCACTAAGGGTTTCACTAACGTTCTCACTAAGGTTTTCACTAAGGTTCTCACTAAGGTTCTCACCAAGGTTTTCACTAAGGTTCTCACTAAGGTTTTCACTAAGGTTTTCACTAAGGTTCTCACTAAAGCTTCACTAAGGTTCTCACTAAGGTTCGAAACCGAGAACTTCCGGTCGACAGTCGAGCGCTCTACACCACACGACCACCCGTCCCTTCAGAAATACCTAAACGTGAGAAAATTAATCAGCCGCATTAGATTTAACAAATCATTTTCCAGTTACAAGCACCATAGATATTGGTCTACAAAGTTAGAGTCGTTCACTTATTACGTGGCGCTACGAGGAGGGGAAGGATTGATGAGGTAACAAGTGCACAAGTGTAACAACTTGTGACAGGGTAGTGGGGAGGCGCGGGTGATTAAAAATATGTTTGTGTAAGCGGCGGCCATTGCAGAGTTAATCGAAGCCCCCCTTACTCATAAAACACAATAACTACACTGAAGTCAAAGTTTAGTGTTCTCATGTAAGAATACCAAAGTTTATGTTCTCATGTAAGATTACCAAAGTTTAGTGTTCTCATGTAAGAATACTAAAGTTTAGTGTTCTCATGTAAGAATACCAAAAGTTTAGTGTTCTCATGTGTAAGAATACCAAAGTGTAGTGTTCTCTATAAGAATACCAAAGTTTAGTGTTCTCATGTAAGAATACCAAAGTTTAGTGTTCTCATGTAAGAATACTGTGTTTAGTGTTCTCATGTAAGAATACCAAGCTAGTGTTCTCATGTAAGAATACCAAAGTGTAGTGTTCTCCAAGTGTAAGAATACCAAAGTTTAGTGTTCATAAGAACATTAAAGTTTATGTCTTTAAGGTAAGAATCACCCAAGTTTATCGTCTTTACGTCTACTGAAATGTTGATTCACTGCTGTTTCTCTGGTGTCCAACATTTGAATAGATTAACAATCGCCAGCTTGACCTACAGGAGTATCCGCTAAAACACATGAGCGTCAAAATACGTTTATGGATTTCATTTCACCCACATTCATGCCGAAGTATTATTGGATGACCTCTGACCCATCACCACCACCTTCACTATCACCACCACCACCTCTTCCTCACACCAGGCAAACAGCCTAGTCATTTTGTTGGGTGATTCCATTAGGTCTGCTAGCCTCCCGGTTTTGACACATTGACCTGTTGCTGACCTCGCCTCGCCCCCTCACAGACGTCACCCCATCCCCTGTTGTTCACAAGACGAAGAAGTTTCAGAGGCCGATCAATATTGTTGTCTTCTTACCTAATCGATTCAAATGGAATCGATTTCTCCTTATTCCCAATACTCAATTTCTCTTACACTTTTGTCTATACGGATAATCGTATTCGTGTTCAGTAACAAGCCACACAGCCACCATTAGTGTTTGCACACGCGTGTCAATGTAACGGATTCGATTACCGTCTTGTGACCTTAAACAAACAAATAAGTATAAACAAGGCTCGAGTACCGAAACTTCATCTAACCCGGTCATTTATGTCTATGGACAGCCCAACCTATATAAAAGTGAAACAGCTGATAATATCGGAGATATATATTACATAATTTCGAAAAAAATCAATTTAACCATACAAATCAATCACACTTGTGATTATGAAATAAATAATGTTTATAAACAAGGAATCTCATTAATAAAAAGTGGTGTCAATATTACAGAAGAATTCTGAATCCACCCTTTAAGCTAATACGTAGAGAAATCGAAGTTTTTATAAAGTCGTTTACAGACTTGGATAAAAATAAATTATGAATTATATAATATCAAACTTTTTGTTTGAACTTTATATCCCTGAAGAAACAGAAATAAAGAGAGAGAATTAATTGGATGAAACTGTAACGTCAGCCAATGAGCGGCTACACTTATCAACACCAAGGTCAAAACTGTCGTTTGTTGATAATTGTGTCTGCCTTTCCTTGTCAAGTTTATGTGTCAAAACTGTGATTAGATGAGTTTTTTTTGTTTTGTTTATAATTCCTTTCCTCAATAAATTTATGATAATTTCTTAAGGCTTTTCAAATTGTTTCGTTAATATACGTCATTGTGACTAATTGTTTTCATAGCTGTAATTCCTTTAAACATTTGTATCATTTTCGGTACATGGTTTGCTAAATCGTGAAGCCGAATTTATGGTTCGAAAAAAATCTAACAAAACGAGAATAGTTTACACAGAATCTTAATATAGACTTTGAAAAAAACAACAATGAATAATCCTTTCTTTATATTTTAATTTTAAAAATATCAAATCACCTGTTCTTTAAACAGTCATGCTTATTTATTTCAACCCCCAGATTTAGTTGTTCTTGTTATGTTTATAGCTTAAACTAAGGGTTATAAATAAATTTATGTTGTAAGTTTTCGTTTATCTTCTCATTCTAAATTTGATGACATTGACATTCCAATTATCCCCAGGGTACGGAACCATTTCCACAAGGCTGAGAACAGGTTGTTACTTGTCCACTGTCCAGAAACCCCAGCCAATGTCACCATGATGAGTAAGTAGTTTGTGCCTGGTCATGTTTGGTTTTAAGTCAGATTGAACCAATTACTTTCAGTTGTTCCATGCGAAGTATGCATGATATTGAAATATAAACTTACAGCGTGCCTTTGCACTCAAAGTTTTCAGTATTGGGAACATTCTAAGACTGGCACTGCAATGGTTGATTTGTAAAGTCATAAGATGAACTTCAAAAATGTTGGCACTTTTAATTATACAAGCATTTTGTAAATGTGGTGCTTCGACTGACAATTGTGTAACAATACTGTCCACAATAATTCACACTAGGATTAAATCTGTGACATCAATACTGTCTACACACTAATTAGATTAAGTCTGTGACATCAATACTGTCCACACACTACACTAGGATTAAGTCTGTGACATCAATACGGTCCACACACTACACTAGAATTAAGTCTGTCACATAAATACTGTCCACACACTACACTAGAATTAGGTCTATGACATCAATACTGTCCACACACTACACTAGAATTAAGTCTGTGACATCAATACTGTCCACACACTCACACTAGAATTAGGTCTATGACATCAATACTGTCCACACACTACACTAGAATTAGGTCTATGACATCAATACTGTCCACACACTACACTAGAATTAAGTCTCTGCCAACAATATTGTCTACACAATACACTAGAATTAAATCTGTGACATCAATACTGTCCACACACTACACTAGAATTAAGTCTGTGGCAACATTCTAATAAAAAGACACAATTTCAGACTTAAAAATATTTTCATAATTTTTATCTTTATTATTATTATTTTGGTTTTAATAAAGAGAATAAAACAATTATCGATACAAAACGTATGAAATGTAGTATGTTTGTACAGATCATGAATGTCACATAAATTATTCACAAATATCTTTACCTAATGATGTATTAGAAATTTTACAAGTTTCACGGGAAATTCGAGTTCCCCGGGCAATGCCGGATATTGCTAGTATTGTACATTTTAATCACAATGGAAAGCTAGTGATGATATTGTAATGGTATGGGTTTATTTACACATCTAAAAAAAAACAATATAAATAAACAAACAAACAACTGGCCTTGCTGCTCCCTAGACGCACCAAACACCCACAACAAATTCAAGTGTCCAAATTGGTCATCCCCCGAGCACGTACAACATTCCATTACAGGCAGTCCAATTTTCTTCTAGGCTGTTACCCTACCCTCTATTTTCTGAAGGTCACCTTAGGAATAACGATTCTGGATGGTGATGTTTTGACAATCTGTCCCACAGTTTAAATCTTGAGATCATTGTGTTCGTCTGTTCGTTTTTGGACTAGTCTGGTCGCGCTGGTTGGACTAGTCTGTTCGTTATTGGACTAGTCTGTTCGTTACTGGGATCTAGTCTGTTCGTTACTGGACTAGGCTGTTCGTTACTGGACTTAGTTCGTCGGCATTGACTAGTTATCTCTTCTTCTAGACTACACTAGACTAGACTAAACTAGACTACGCTACATTACACTAGACTACACTACAATAGACTAGACTACATTAGACTACACTGGACTAGACTACACTAGACTAGACTAAATCAGACTACGCTACATTACACTAGATCACACTTACAATAGACTAGACTACATTAGACTACACTGGACTAGACTACATTAGACTACACTGGACTAGAGTAGACTACATCAGACTAGATTGCCATGATAAGTAAAGCCAATGATATTATTCTGTACTATAAGTGGTGTGCTATGACATACGAATCTGAATTTTAGACACATACAATGACACTTACACACACATACAAATATCTGCACACACACACACACACGCACACACACACACACACACACACAGATATATACAATCTACACTAATCTACAAAACAAAATTGAAACACTCTATTTATTTCCATATCACTCTAAGAAATCGTCACTAGTTTTTCAGACATACAACACTCATTAGTGATAATAAGATCAAGGATACACTGGCGACTGACCAATGGCTACAGCAAACAAACCCCCTAAATCTTGGCAGATTCTAGTTCTCCCGAACACAAAGTGAACTTTTGACCCTCCAGACGACATAACGCCCTTATGAATATGTATTGATCTCCTTCGCCTTCTGCTGGTACGCATATCTTTTTAGTTGGTGAATACTTCCACTGACTGTGGGGCTCTGATCGGTTAAAATTATCAGGGCCGTATTCTCATGGTTTAAATAAAGAGGATCTTATTCTGTATGTGGGTCTCTAATCATTTAACTTTGTCCGATCTTTGCGATGTTTGTTGTTATTTGCTTTTTTTATGCATTATTTTACCAAGAAGACGTGTTGTTAAATAAATGTATTCAAAGAAACAGAAAAAAAACCCAGCTAATGTATGTATTGTCATATGAAGTAGATTTCATTTCAATTTAACAACAAGTATGACATTATCTTATACATATCCCACAAAAATAAGTATGCATTTATAAGAAAAAAGATATTCCAATAGGTATGGTGAACTTACAACCCATTTATGGTCCTGGTCTGCCCCATCAATCTCTTAAACGGGACTGGTCATTGAAAGTACTTTTTAACGTGTCTGATAATGTCAGTCTTTTGTTGGCCCGGACTGGACTACAAAACAATAGTACCAATAGTAGTACCAGTAGTACCAAGTGTGTTGGTTTGGCCCAGGATTTAAAAAAATTCTTTCAATTGAATGAAATGAGAAATAACAAAAAATCAATGATATATTAAAATTTGAATGAGTGATACTTAAAAATAAATACAATAAATAACTAGATCAGTGGTATATAAAAACTACAATCAATGATATATAAAGACTTCAATCAGAGATATATTAAAAAACTACAATCAGTGATTAGATTCGGTTATTGCCATCACCTATATGTACTATGATGGCATGTGTATTACTTGATTCAGTTATTGCCAGCATTTATGTCCTATACCTCTCTAAACCTTTAGTGAGAAGTTTACTTAATGATTTTATCTTGGAGGAAGTTTGTTGGACTCAAGTAAGCAAAGAAAAAAATTGAGAGAGAGAGAGAGAGAGAGAGGGGGGGGAGAGAGACGGGAAGGGGGATCTTTATTTATAAAGTTCGCGGTTCGATGATCAATCAAAGCTTTAGCCAACGAGGCTCCTTACCGGGCCTGACTGCAGTAGGTTTATCTCATTCATGTGTATCTCCACTGAAGTCTGACTGCAGTAGCTTTATCTCATCTCATGTGTATCTCCACTGGAAGTCTGACTGCAGTAGCTTTATCTCATCTCATGTGTATCTCCACTGAAGTTCACTGCAGTAGGTTTATCTCATCTCATGTGTATCTCCACTGAAGTCCACTCAGAATGAGACGTATATCTCTTATACATTTGTCATGACTGTAACTAGAGCTCACTACTGACAAAATCGTTGATGTGTCCTTAATATTACTGCACCCACCTCATCATACCTGAGGCTGCAGTAATAGTTGAAGCACGAACGTTAGACACAAGATGACTGGATTTTTCTAAACCCGTGTCCCTAACACCCAGACCGCGGACCGTTCCGCCCGTGGAAAATATAGTACCGGGCCGCCCGAGAAACATTAAATTATTTCCTTTTTATTTATTTCTCGTGACTGTACGACTTTTCATGGGCGAGAATAACCAACGCCCCACACCTCCTTCCAGCGGGCCGCAGAAATTATTAAACGCTGACCGGTCCAGGGTGGAGAGAAAAAGGTTGGGGACCACAGATCTAAACGACAATGCCCAGCCGCCCTTACTTTCCCTAACAAATGTTCGGGTACCCTTGCATTCACATGGGCTCGAACTCAAGACCTTTTGGTTAGCAGTCGAGCGCTCTACCACACTGCCTAATGAATTATGATATAAATTTGCATCTAAAATATTTCATTTCAAACTATTATGGTATACTCATAAATGTTATACTGTTCCAAATATTTATTTTTAAAAAGGTCTTATCTGAAGAACCCACACATATAGTATATACTAGGGGTTGTTGATTAACCGTTAATTTATGATTAACGCGTCAAAAAAAATTTGATTAAAATTTTTAACGCAACACCTAATGCGTTAATTTGACCAAAATGTGTTGAAAGTTCACCAAATCGATAAATAACGGATTTTCACGCTACAAGTTACGTTCACTTATTAAGTAGATCTACCACCCCCACCCTGTCACAATTTACACACACCCTCACCCCTAGGTACGTCGACAAAAGCCCCAATTGTAATATAAAATGAAGATGTTTTGTTATATAGCCCTTCGACAAGGAACTTCCGTTCCCTTGCTATAAACTAAAAATGAAACGAAAGAAAGAATCTTTAATGTTGACTACACGAAAGAAAGAACAACAGAAGATGAAAAAATGAAGTCGACCTTTTCAAAATTTTAGCTTTGAACGTTTGAAAATTATACGGTAACATTAAAGAGTCTCATTTTTACAAGATATTTTTTTATTAATATAACTGACAGACCGATAAAAAAATAAAATTTTCTTTTCTGTTGTTCACTAAAACATTGAAATAATAGTTGATAGTAAGAAAGTAAATGAATGAAAGAATAAAGAGTAACATCGCGGCACAAAAACAAAACTTCAAAAAAAGATAAAAAGTAAATTTGTCCTTCAACTCGACGACCGTAGTAGTATTGGTGGGGTAAACGTCACGTCTACGTAAAATCATAGCAGCTGTATGACCTTAAAAACAAGAGGATTGTCTATTATGACGCGTGCTCCATAGCTTGAAACAATGGAACCGGTGTCAACTTGTTTTTGGTACATCTATAAATTGAGAGAGAGTGTGTTAAAAATGTGACTTGGTGGGGAAAGAGTGGGGAAAGAGTGGAGGGGGGGTTGGAATAAAGAAAAACGTGGGAGTTACATTTGAGGTATAAATGAAGTGTGTATTTTTTTTGATGGGAAGTGGAGGGTAGGGTAAACAGACCTACGTGTGGAGGATGTGAAGCAAAATATGACAGGGAAGGAGTGGAAGAGGGGCTGACATACGTCATTACTTCCGGAAACTGCGGCAATAAAAAAAGGTTAGGCATTGTTGTTAAATAAAAAGAAAAATAATTCGCATCATTGACGGGATTGATACATGTTCATAAACTGTCTCACTAGCTAATTCAATATTAGCTTAATAAATATGTTATAATTCATTATACTCTTCGTAAATTAAAATGACTTGTTTATTATGCCAATGTTATGCTTTTGATATTATGACATATTAGATTGAATAACAAACAATTGTATTATATTGTGCCGATTAAAATGCGTTAATTTATGATAAAAATTTTTAATCATGCGTTAATTAGATAAATTTTTTTAATTGAACAGCAGTTTCAGTATACATTATCAACTTCATTCAAAACTCTCGCCGAAGACTGTTCTCTATTTTAGCTATACAATTGATACCACAGATTATATATTATACAGATAGCGCGTCGCTATATAGATAGTCCTCGATTTTGTGTTAAAAACTCTCGCGCCATTGTTGTTATTCGCTTTTTGTTTCCACTTCGACACATTACATTCATAAAAACACACAGACCTATTCACACCTGTTTGTTGTTTTTTTTCAAGACATAAAATATGAATGAAAAAGCTTTCAATTTGTTTTATACAGCAATTAAGCCTGTTCCATTCTGGACACAGGACGTGTTAGCGCATTTTCATGTTATGTATCAGTACGTATGCTATCTTTCAGTAAATATTTGTAAATTTTGGAAATGTTTATAAATTCAATTGTGTAATGCATATATCTGTAAAAAAAAATTTATAAAGACGTTTTATATTTGAAAAAAATTATTTTCTCTTAAATCTAACTACAAGTGGTTTGTAGTTACTGAAATAGGACTCATAATTGAAAACATCTCGAAATTATAGTCATTTAATCGTCCGAAAACTCCGTCAATTGTTGCATAGCTCTGATACTTTCAATTAAACTCAGAACACAAGCTACTATTTCATTTGATGAGTTTCTTAATAAATCTTGGTGAAACTACGTGCTGCAGTATTTCGCACCAAATGAACGGGTTATTGAACGTACAAGGTGTATATAATATATAAGCCCCTTATGAGCCCTGAAGCCCGGCCCTCAGAGGTCCTATCGCAAAATGAACTTTTGATGTACACATGGCAGGCCAAGACCTACAAAATGATATATACATCATGGGTCTAGGACTTATAGTTGCTGAGATATAGCGCTCCTTTATTAATATAGCTTATATAGTAAAAAACGGTACTAAGGCCCCTTTTACGGCCCTGAGAGGTCAGATCGCGAAATGGAAAAAAAAAAGTCATTTTTGGCAGGCCAAGACCTACAAAATGATATATACATCATGGGTTCTAGGACTTATGGTTGTTGAGATCTAGGGTGATGACGGACAGACGGACAGACAGACAAAACGGGGACAATAGAGCATTTTTTTTCGAAAACGCTCTAAAAAAAGCTATAATATATTATTTAATTCATGAGTTCATGGGTTTTGAGTTTTTATATATATATATATGTATATATATATATATATATATATATATATATATATATATATATATATATATATATATATAAATATTTCTATTCAATGAGAGGACTGAGGAGAGTAAATATCATCAATGGCGGCGATGAAAACGTATCGAAAACGAGGCTTGCACAATTGTATAATATCTAATCTGTGAAGGGTACATTATACCTCATGAGATTAGAGGTCAGTCCGTATGTGAAATATGTATTAATATATTTAATATGTTTACACATATTTATTATGTATAAATATATTTATTAAGTATAAATATCTTATCTCCACAGGTCCTGGCCGCGTCCAAGAGTTGATCAAAGAATATGAGGCCAAGGTGAAAAGTATCCAGGATAAATTTCCTAGAAAGATGTCACATGGAGTAAGCAACAAACAACATGTCGTGCTGTTTTCATGAATAAGGTTTTATTGTCAGTGTCGGATCTAAGGCTTGTAACCGAAGAGGGCCTACTTTAGCAAACTAAATGTCAAAACGTATCTCATGTCGAATGTAGACTACTGTGGTCTCAACCTATATGCCTGTTTTCAGAAGATGCAAAGAGTTTATCAGATTTCTGGCCGATTTCTTGTATGTAGTTAGGGTTGGGTTGGGTGGAAGGGGGCAGGAGAAGGATTATTCAATAGCAGCTCTTGCAGGTGGTGGCTAGGACGACTGTGTCAGGAGGCCCTGCGTCAATATGGGCCCTGAGATAGAAGCTTTCCGATTCGATTTATAGATTGCAATCACGGTTATAGATACCGTCGTTAAACAGTAATGTTAAAGTCACCCCTGATTCGATCGAAGTCACATATTACGTATCAAAATGGAGTGAGATATATGCAAGGATATCTATAAAACAATTAAAATAGCACGGAAAATTTCTTTTATCTTAATTAAATCACTCATAAATAAGAAGCAGCGAAGCTGACGAAGTTCGGTTATAAAAAGATTAACTTTCAGCAGGAAAATGTATAAATAAATTATGCTACTTAATTTTGTAAAGATTATAATTTCATTTTGTTCTTCAAAAAACAAAAAACAAACAAACAAACAAGTGTTCTCAAAGGACGTCTGAAAACTTGTTGTTATTTTTTTAAAACGCTTTGTTTATAATGATATATTCTACGCCCTCAGATCCGATATTCTAGATTGCCTATTTGGATTCCGATTTATTCTGACATGTAAAACATAAGGAAAAAAAACATGACGGCTTCAGAGAAATCGATTTCAAAAAGTGTACCGTGAGATTAAAAAGTTTAGCGAACCGAACCGCCTCTGTTGAAGAATATGGTCATGTCCTGTAAGCGCCTAGAAACAGCGGTTGTAAAATTCATGTTAAGTCTAGTTACAATGGGTGTGTAAGAACAAGCTGTGTAGACTCACTGATTGTCTCATTTGAGTATTACTTAATCAGCTAGCAAGTGCCTCATCCAATTACATTATGGGTGAGTGTGTGACATTCCAGACTTTGCATGTTTCACCATTCAAGAGATTTTCGTTGTTTGCTCTCATTTGAACAGATCCTAGGGGAGTTCATCAGACTGAACGGTGACAAACCAGGGTACCAGATTGTTGACTGTGCCATCAATAAAAAGGCAACATTCATAGTCACTGGTAAGTTAATGTAACTATTTCATCATGTTCACAGTAAGTCGTGACTTTTGAAAGCAATTTTCATAGTCACTGCCAGGTTATGTAAGAAAATAATAAAGACAGCATCCATTGACACTTGAAATGTATGAAGCTATCAGGTCGAATAGGACCAGCATGGGCGCAACCGATGGACGGGCTTGAGGCTCGACTCTACCGAAAATCACACCCTACCAAAATTTGGGGGCAGACATACTCACCTTTCATCTTACCTAATATTTTGGACCCTACCAACCTCAACATACTGGTTGGGGGCAGACATACCAAATTTCATCTTACCTAATATTTTGGACCCTACCAACCTCAACATACTGGTTGCGCCCCTGAGGACCAGTGGTTCTCAAAATGTGGGTTGCCCAGGTACAAATTTGCACATCTTCCCCCCCCATTCTGAATTCCTCTGCTGAATGCCCCCAAATACGCTGAGTGTTTGTGTGTATGGGGTCGTATGAGGTTATTGTTGTATTTCAGTATACATTAGGGTGCATCACCAAAAAAAGTTTAATATTTGATCTGTTCATTTAATTTGTTCCATTGATCAAAAAGCATTGTGTAAAAAATAAAAATATTTTATAATATTTAGAGGCTCGGACTTCAACAAAGTTTGCATAATTAAGCGAAAACTTTATAAAACCATCCTTACTTGTACAGTCTTACAGACTTACATACAAAGGTGAATCGCTAAATAAATTGTTTTATAGTCATTGTTTTATAATGTTTGGTAGCCACGATTGATTTTGATGAACAGAAGTTGTGATATAAATTAAATTTGCACTGACATTTTATTACCAAAAAACAACACTTGTCCTTACTGCAAATTGGATGACCAAGGTAAACATTTTAATTTCTTTATTTTTATAATTTTAATTTTTTATATTAAACGACCTTAAAATCAGAACATAGAAATAATATTGTGTTTTGCAGTGTCCTGTCCAATATGCTATTTCTTTTACTTCTGTGTTGAACATAATAATATAACTCATTAAACTTCTTAAGATTGGCTCCAACTATAAAATATTATATTTGAACTCCAATAGAATATTTTGAATCAATACAATTAAAGTGCATGTTTTTTAAGGTGTTGTTTTTACACCTTCTAAGGAAATGGTTGACTCGATCCACACACCACTTCAACAGTGTTATATCCAGTTAATACTGCGTCTCCTGCTTCACGAACAAAGAAACCACAAACTCTTGTGAAAACTGAATTGTTTGGCATTTGCCCCTGCAATCTGTGTTGATGATACAATTATTGGAATTTGACTACCAACTTGTTTTGAGGTGCATAATGTATCACTGCAACGTAGCAGCACACAGTGAGCGTCCAGGGTTCTCTTGGTGCACCTTCTCTGTTTACAAATGCCAAAATTGTGCTGAATCAAGTTACTGCTTTCTACGAAAAAGCAAACATTCCAATGGTGACAGAGAGGATAGCATGAGAAGATTGTTCAACTTCTTGATGAAAACAATAAACCGCAAGTTCCATTGATAAAAAAGTCGCCGAGACACACAAACCACCAAACGCAAACTGGAACAAATGAAATCTATCTTGTCAACAACTTTTCAACTGTATGCCTCCAAATGTCGAGACATTATCAGAGAATGCAGAAGATCTAGCATTCTTGAGGTCTATGAAAGGAGACAGCTTTGGATCATTTGACAAAACACTTGCAAAAAAAGTCGCTCGACTCCATTCACGAGATGCCGCAGCATTGGAACGTCAGAAACGCGCAAGAGAAGAAAATGCAGTATGTTCAACGATATCAGTGCCTCCCAACGAGTGTAGCAGTGACGAACCCGATGATTCTACTTCTAAATCTGAAGATAATATGGAGTTTGTTGATAACTGTTTTGATGATATAATGCCATTGCAAAAAGCGAAGAAAGCCAACAGGAACTTTGGTATTTGTACCTCCAGATGTTTTAAGCCGACCAAATCTTGTGTCACTAGCAACAAGATTAAAGATTACACCAACACAGCAGGCAGCTTTCACACAGTGACTTATTAGCGAGTCTGAGGGTGATGTATCACTCAGGTGGCTTCTTCCTATGCCACTGCAGATCGTTCACGTCGCAAAATTGTAAGTGAGATATCTACAAAGATCCACGACTCCTGGGAACCACCCAAACTCCACTGTGATGGCAAACTGACACCTTCTCTAAAAATCATCGTGTCACTGAAGAACGCATAACAGTTGTTGTCGGTGATGCAAAGCAAACTTCTAGAGTGCCAAATTATGTATGCCAAGGCAACAAACAAAACCCGTTGGTGAAATAATTGCAGAATTAACCATGAAGCTAATGACAGAGTGGCATTGTAAAGATTGTATCGTTAATATGACATTCGACACAACAAGGTCAAAGACTGGTCATCAGACTGCTGCCTGCATTGCCGTGCAAAATAAGCTGCAACGTGTTGTTCTGTGGTCAGGTTGTCGCCATCACATTGGTGAAGTTCTCCTCCTCGCATGTGTTTGCAGACATGAAATAGAAGTTTCCAAATCCCCAGATATAACTTTGTTCACCAGGCTGCGAAGTAATTGGGAATTGGCGGCACATGATTGGTCTCATGTACGTTGTTCGTTTACGTTAGCTGATCATGATCTGAAGGCTCAGGAGCGACTGACGATAATGAGAGATGTGGTAATTGCTCATGGCATCTCTAGTAAACAAACCGAATTCTTGACAGACCACTACCACGAATTCCTTAAGCTGCTCCTTGTTCACCTGAATGCCACAAATAAGGAGGTTAACTTTAAAAGACCAGATGCCCTGCACAGAGCACGATGGATGGCAAAGCTGATACATTGCCTCAAGATTGCACTTCGTGTGAGGAACAAATTCAATTATTGCCTCCAGGTACTATTACCACACGTGACCGGCGCCAAAGATTCGTGCTTTTGCTACATTTGTAACACATGTTTATGTCGTGTGGTGGCTCACTTGAAAAAAGAGTGTGGATGCACCATGGAATGATCTACAGCCTGACATGCGACTTTTGATTACAATGATGTCAACAGAGACATATCTAAGTCAGCAATCCGTGCCCTGAATAGGCATCTATGGTACCTGACTGCTGAGATGATATCACTTGCTCTGTTCAGCAATGAAGCGTACCTGTGATGGAAAAGCGAGCTCTAGCAGATGCTCTACTAAGGCATGGTTGCCATCCAAACTCCACAGAATCGATTTGAAATGCTTGAAACATAGATAGACATCAACTGGAAACAGGATTTTCGAACTGTCTGTTGATGATTGGTGCCAAAACAGCTTCTTTACATTGCCAGTGCAGAAAATGTTGATGCTATTAACGTTGTTAACGATTGTGCCGGAGAGAGGAGTGAAACTGGCATTTGACTTTGTTGAAGCAGCGAACGGATGAACATTTTCAAAACATTCTTCAAGTGGTAGAAAATGGACCGAAAAAAACATCTCAAATGTGCGTTAACCTTACAAACGTGCAACAAATAGAAACGGAATTAAATGCAACAGTAATAAACAATTCAATACTTTTATGTAATTTTTGATAGTAGGCTAGAATAAACTTTTTTTTCTTTTACATGTCATGTTTTGTGTTTCTTGGCGGGGGGGGACCTCTAAATCAACTCTGATTTGAAAAATATTTGACACAAGTTATTATTAATGATATTAGAACAAATTAGAAACATAGCTCAAAACAAACAATAAATTTTTCCTATTGTGGTGATGTACCCTAATATACATATATGATATTGTGTCATACAGAAAATATATTAACGTCACAACAAGATGATAAGTAGGCATGTTAAAAGAACGGAAAAAAATTATGAATTTTGCCAAGATTCTTTCTGAATGACCAATGAAAAATTATTTTTTATAATGCAATTAATGATTTGTTATTTCAATGAGGAGGCGAATGAGCATTCGATAAGGCGCTGAGGGTTCTGTCTTCGGTGATAGCCAAGGGAATTTTTCACATCATAGTTAAAATTTCCTTCATGTCTCCTGTGGACCAACAGTGGTCATTTCACTATCTATTGGCTATGATGGGGATGAAAGATCTCTTCCATAATGGTTTATAAAATCTTAAAGATTAATATATCATCATTACAGGGACTTCAGAGATATTATTTTAAAAAAAACAACTCAAAACGTATTCTTTAGAAAGTTGTGAATGTTGTGTTGTGTAGGAGCGGGGCGTGGGGAGCTTTAAGCCCTATTATCAAGTAGTAAGCTTCTGTGTTGTTTCAGACATAGGCTAGTGACAGCAGCTGTCATTCAACGTCACCGTAACCATGGCAACCCCCTATCCTTCATAACAAATCGGATTGTAGCTCTCTCTCTCTCTCTCTCTCTCTCTCTCTCATCTCTCTCGTATCTTTTGACCTAGGTACCCGAGGCCAGAGCAAAGTACGTCGAACCATCATGGGCAGCGTCAGCGACTACATCGTCCATCACTCCCCTCATCCCCGTACTCAATCTGCAGACACAAAATTGCCTTCAGAGATTGAAAAAGAGGAGAAAGAGCGTGTGAAAAAGGAGATGAAAGAGAAAGGTGCACAAGTGAACAAAGAAAAAAAGGACGACAAGAAACATTGATTCACTTGTGCTCTGGGCGTTTTAAGCTTTCTGTATTGTTATCACACTTGTAGGTGTTCTGTATTTTTTTTATTTTATTTTGTTACATTGAATGGATGTTTAATGGAATCTATAATACGGCTTTGTCAGAACGTAATCCGTTCACTGTAGGAGACAAACCTCCACTCACTCAAGACTTTCTAGGCCTGCATTTGGAGCACACAAAAAACAAACAAACAACAAATCACCGGTTTTCAAACTGAACTGTTAATGATATCTTGTGTGGAGGTCTCTATACATTTCTTTTTTTTAAAGATGGCTTGCGGGAGGAGGAGGAAAAATAGTAAAAACTGTGAAGTAGTCGCATTTAAAGGCTTAGCGACTGAGGCAACCGTATTAGGGCCCCACGCCTGTTGGTAGCCCAGTGAAAGAACCGTTTTAATACGATATTTAGCATACAATTACATTTCTTGGGTCCACGCATCTGACACCCTCCCCACAGAAAAAAAAATATACAGAAGCCACATCAAATTTAAAATTGACATTTCCAAAAGCCGCCATATTTTTTGTTATTATGTTTCATAATCGAAAAGGAAAAAAAATAACATAAATGGCGGAATGTTCGAAACTCATTAAACAAAAAAATAGCGATGTGCTTTCTGTGTCTCGCCCCCCCCCCCCCCACCCCAAGTGTATTTAACTGTTATGCTTAGGACGCCTCTGCAAACTGTGAATTGTAAAACAATCTCAAAACAGCGCTTCGCCAAGCCCTTGTAATCGTTTGGCGATGCCATATGTGAGAACCACCGGTTCATCTAGTTACTTCAGCTTAGAGATTTTCGAGAGACGTTCTGAGCGTCCGGTCGATGATGCTCGAAAGCTCAGAAAAAAGTAACCCACAGTAACCCACAGTAAATATATAGTAGCCCATTGTAACCCATAGTAACTCATTTTCACTTCATCATACCGATACTGAGCAGCTATGCTGCTGCTATAACTAGAATTTATTATAAATCAACACCGTTGTGGCTGGAGTTCTGTTAAGAGGGGGTGAATCCATGGGGTGACGCCATCGTAATTAAATTCATAATTAAATTTACCAGAAAATTATTGTTTTAAATTAAACACATTGCATGATTTGATATTTAAAAAAAAGCATTTTGCTTTAGAATGTAGTTGTTTTTTTTTTTTGAGTGAAAAATAAAATTGTAAGATTGTCCTTCATCGCAACTTACTCACTAAATTGATATAATGTTACCTTATTGTGTACATGATTCATTTATGCTACTAAAGTTAATTTTTATTAGCGTTAATCACTTTTAATGAAGGAATTTTCAAAACATCAGTTAAAAACAATTGTAGAGTGATATCATTTTTTTAATGATGGGTAAGTGAGGATGATGTCATCACTAATTGTCGCCCTTGAGGATAACACTAATGTAAATTGAATTATTATTACTACAATATTTTTACGGGTAAATTCAGCAAGCTATATACTTATAGGCCCATAAAGGATGTGAGTTATGCTCAGGCCCGTAGCGTGCGGCGGGAGGGCATGGGGGGTCGGCCCCATGCGTTTTGTCTGACCCCCCTCTGCTTATTTGCTCTACTTAGTAAAATGTATTACCTAGCCCCCTGCTATTGCCTGGCCCCCTCAAGCTGTAGAATGCCTGGCCCCTGCTGTAGAATTTTCACTCTACGGGGCTGCTTAGTCCGACCCTGCACCTCATTTTAAAAGGGTTAAGTAAACGATTCAGTAAAACATAAAATTGAGCTTTAAGATAAGATCTTTATATGAAGAATGAATGGTTAAGTAGTGTCCAATCATTGAATAAAAGCAAGCAAAAACATAACTATTGGTAAGTTATTGCTTTTATCCTATGTCAATGTAAAAAATATTAATTTGGCTCATGATAATTCCATACATTAAATAAACTCGTAAAACAAATATTTATTAAAATTGTAAAAATAAATATTAATGGCCGGACTCCACAGTCGTTTCTAAGTATTTGTTTTGAGCATCGTCATTAAAGATAACAATATTGCAATATATCACTGTCAATGAATGCTACATTTATACACAGCCGATTATATGGGGTTTTTTGGGCCATTTGCAAAGTATTTAAGGTGAGGGGGGAAGGGGGGAATGGGAATGGTCACCAAAAGACGCCGTCAAATTAATCCCATGCAAATCGTGGGCATGTAACAATCTTTGACAACATTGGTCTCCCTGACTCCCTCGCTCCAAGTGAGTTTAGTATGTTGGTATTTTTAGGTAACAGAAAACAGTTCCTTTATGCCCCTACCTCCCCTTGCCTATCCATTAGAACGACTCTGGGTGTATACATAAAAGGTGTAAACAGGCCAATGAGGCCCTATGTGTGATGTTTATTTTAGCGCCTCTCAGAATGTGCGTAATTAAATGAAACCTCCAAACCCGTTGGGCACCCCCCATCGGTTAATTAAATGTTTAAAAATAGAATTCCGAGAATTCGTGCATTTCAAATATGATTATGTTAAGGCCACTGATAATAAAAAAAAAATTGGGAAATTGAACATCATCTGCACTTGATTTTATAGCTGTGAACAAAGTGACCATATTTTAACTTAAATAACATTCTTTACTTTTAAATTTTTTTATTATTTTTTTACTGTAGCTTCCAGTCTGTGAGATAATTTATGATGATAGCTTCAAGTATGTAAGATATTTTATGATAGTAGCTTCTAGTCTGTGAAATGTTTTGGTTTTCTCTAATTGTTTAGGTTTGAATGACTCATGTATGGGTTTAATTTAGTTCACACAAAAGAATAAATGTTTTATTTTGGTTTATTTGAGAAAATCAAGCTAATTGTTTCATATCATGTACTGTTTTTTTTTTACAGTGATTTATAGTCTGCTAATTAATGTTTGTACCCATGTCAACTGAGAAAAAAAATAATTAAAAGAAACAATGATACAAAAATGAATTGTCTTTGGTACCTTTGCTTTTTTTTTATTTTTTATGAGAGATGGATTTCTGGTTTACATAAGAAAAGTACATCAATGATATAAAATTGGCGTTATTAATTCTAATCTTTGAGGAATATTGGCTGTACACAAACATAAATAAATATCCAGGTCCAGGCAAGAAGAACCACAAATGAAAATGATGTATATGTATACACGAAAGAGAGAGAGAGAGAGAGAGTGAGTGTATGTGTGTGTGTGTGTGTGTGTGTGAGAAAGAGATAGAGTGAAAGAGAGAGAGAGAGAAAGAGTGAGAGAGTGAGTGAGAGAGAGAGAGAGAGAGAGAGAGGTGTGTGTGAGAGAGAGAGAGAAAGAGTGAGAGAGAGGGGGGGGGGATTGAGAGAGAGATAGGGAGAGATAGAGTGTGTGTGTGTGAGCGAGAGAGAGAGAGAGAGAAAGAGTGAGATATATAAATCAAATATTTAGAATCTCTGCATTGGGCCTCCAAAAATCTAGGAACGGTTCTGAATTAAACTTTTCATTGGGAGGGGGAGGGCAGTTGAATGCTGTGGTTCATTTTGGAGGCGATATGTTCAAAAAATGTTCACAAACAAACTTCTGTTCTTTCATAAATGTCATAAAATCAAACTAAGTCCCACTTCCACACAGCCCGGCGTTGGAGCAGACCTGTCTCTTTGAGCACTAGTAGATTATATCGAAGAACTGGTGAAATGGCTCAAGCATTTACTACTTCATATTGAAGTCAGTCAAAGAGTGAGGGTTTGACTCGAGTTTATTGGTCTCTTCGATTGGTGACGCATTTTCGAGAAAACGAAGACTTTACGCTTTATAAGCGTGATCTAAAAAAAATACACCTTTGGTTTACTTGACAGAACTATTTAACAAATTTAATGGGGTCACTGGGATAAACTGAATTTTAATTTCAATAAAAAGTTATTTCCACTTCTATGACAAAACTTGGAAACTTTTTTCTTAACAACTATAATTTAGGACTAAGAGAGTTCAGCTAGTTTTCAAATTAGAAAAACAAACAATGAAGATAATCAAGATGTTAATAATTATTGTCAGCACGACATCACTTTTAATCAAACTGTTGAGCCATTTTTATTTAAGTGGACAATAGGCAGAAAAGGTCAGATGGCAATAAATATAATAATGAGCCAGTCCATAGTAATTAGTAAGTTTATATCGCAGATTTCATCTAATCTGTGGAAGTAGCTGCTTCTTACATAGATGCATATATATATATATATATATATATATATATATATATATATATATATATATAATTATATATATAATATCAATGGACGCACAGATATGTGTAAGGAAATCTTTTAAAAGAAGATATGGTTTTATTTATAGTTGCTTCGCGTGACAAGGGGAGACTATTCAAAGTACTCATTAGAAAAAATAAGTAGAAAGGACTGCGGAAAGAAATTAATATTGTATTCATTATGTGAACTCGTAATGCTTTAAAATCTTTATTTATACGGTGGCTTAATACAAAGTTGATTTTATATAAAAAATGGATAATTTCGTTTTGTTTGCTAGTGATCTTATAATAATCAACTTTGCATTAAATATATATTAATGATTAATAGTCAAGTCCAGTGTCAACCGTCAACATTGAACAATTAGATAGGAAAGTTGACATAAGAAATTCATAGCTATCTTTTTTTTTTAACTTTTGGTTTGGCTTCTCCTCTTAATTTTATTTTAATGCATACTACATCATAATTTAAGGCATATAAGCTCAGTTATAAAGACTCATTAAAGACAATCATTTTAAAATCAAACAAAATGTCAGTCGAAATGTTTAAGTCACTGATGTTTACCAAGTGGAGTCAGTGAAAAGTCAAAGATCTGGAAAAAGAACTTAATCAAGATCTATTAGAACTTCGGAACAGAGCTAGAAGAAGTCGATTTACCCCAAAACAACAAGGTTGGAATATTAATCTATATCTCAACAATGCAATCAATTTAGATAATTTCAATTCTCTGTCTTAGATTAAGTCCTAGTCAAGAGAAGTTTTAACTTTTTTTTCATTATATCGTTTTAATATATTTTATTATTTGTTTGAAGCTAATTATTCACAATATTAAGGTATTAAATAGAATCAATACTTCAAAAGTATGTAGTTAAATTGTTTTTCTATCTTAAAAGGGACTTTGCGATGAACCATTTTATAATTGTCTCCCATCTCCTTTTTTAACTGACTAAAACCAGATTAAATTATCAATATTTCTTTTATAAATGTGAATTCAGGATTTCTTATATATGGCAACAGAGTCATAATTTAAAATCAAATTAAATTGTTTGCTGGCAATAGCTATTTGTACTGATAAAGATAAAGGAATATTAAATATTTTTTCCTGGCCTGGGATAAAAATTTTCCTAGTCTGCTAAAATATTTGGGCTTATTTTGTTTTCCATATATTAATCATATATTTTTACTCTTCATAAAAAGATAATTTTTAAATTCATATTTGAATTATTCAGAATATGCCTATAAAGGTAAAAAAAAAAAATTACCTTTTTTTTAGAAAAATTATTGAAGCAAAGCTTGATTATAACTCACATACTTACATTTTTTCTATTGTCACTTCCACTGTGTAGCTTTCTACTAAAAAAAGGACACAATAAACTTCAAATACCAAACATTCAAACTAGAAATGTGTAGGAAACACATTTTATTAATAGATTTATCTAGATGCTGTGTGAATTGAGTGTTTATATCTAAGTTTACTTGATATTTGCATGCATGATTTTATTTCTTAATCTAAAATGTTGGCCTTGATAGATGTTCCACTGAATATATCTCTTCTCTCTTTTATAATAAATAAAGATAATGATTTTATTATTTAAAGCTCTGTTCCTATACCTGTAGCAAAGAACATTTCAAACGAAAGAAAAAGTATAATTCATAGAGTTTTAGAGGTAAAAAAAAATGTGAAAACAAAAAATATCATTTTTAATACATTGATTTGACAATAATTTTTTTTTTTTTTTCTTTTACATCATTTTTTTGTCTTGTTCATGGTTAAATGTTTCACTTCTAAAGAAATTAAACTTGTTTGAAATTAACAATTGTAATGTATAAACAATAAAAAAATTACATGAAATCAGCTTGGAACAAAAATTAATTGGGTAATTAATGTTTTAACTTGATAATTTAAAATTTTGATTGATAGGTAAGTGAAGCTCAACCAGTTCGATTACAAGCAGAGGAGATGAGAATAGAGCTAGACTTGGCCTTGTCTAAGAATACACAGTAAACAGTCTTCCTTTATTGGCACATCAGGCAAGATATCATACTGTTGTTCAAATACAAAAAGTCTTGCATAGTTAAAGCTGGAACAAACATAAATTTCTACACTAATCTCATTTCATAACTTGTCAGTACTTCACTGAGCGCACTCAGCACTTGATTCACCTCAGACATCTTTTGATGCTTAGATGGAAAAGATTTTGTGAACATACCAGCACGATTGGAGAGTCTGTACCCTATGTACAGTCTGCGTCTAAAGTAAATATCATTTTTTTTTCAGTTTACAATGTGAAGTTGTTGATCACTTATTTTATTTTATTGAATCATTCTAGTGTTGTCTAATAATCTCTATAACTGATATTTATACCATATATATGTGTATTGCTAAGTGCATGAATGGGATATATTTTTGTTGTTGTAAACATGCCATCTTTGACATATTAATTATGTCATCTATTCCAAATAGTCATTTGCTGAATGAATACAAAGACTGTGTGCAGAGAGCCTCAGAGACTCTCCTATGCTCGGGAATCTATGATGCTAGACCATCCAGAATCAGGTGCTACATCAGTCAATATGGGAAGATCTCATTATTTATCTTCGTGGCTGGTATGCCATCTGCATTCTGATGAAGAGATTCAATCAGTATCTCAAGGTAAGTCACTTGACTGAACTTTTATTTTTTATGAAATCTAATCTAATATTTAAAAAAAAAAAATTTTTTGTAAAATATAGTGACTAACATTTTTAAAATCAATAGATTGCTAATGTAGATTAATTATGTAAATTTAAAAAAAGTTGTACAAAATTCTTGAAATCTTCTAGATCTTTTTTAAATTTGTTTTTTTTTATCATTACATGTATTCCATTCATTATTCCAGGTTCTTCAATGGCTGCCCATTAGTCACAAGCTAGAGACTGTCCCTCCAGACTCAGGGGTTTCAGACTTGTAAGTGGATTGTTACAGACCTTACTTTAATTTCTAATATAAGCATCAGATTGAAATTTTGAAGCATTCTGTTTTTATATTTTAAATTATTTTTAGAAGAGGCCAGCCCTGGGCTCCAAAATGGCTTCAAGGTACCAGGATGACATGCTAACAAACATCTTCTCCAGCAGTTCAAGGCCAATGTCGGTCATATCAGGAAACAGTGCTGTTTCATTTGAACCTTCATTAGGTGCCACCAACAACAGCAACCTCCTTCTTAGTTCAAGTCCATTGCCTGCATCAGCTTTTCCTTTGCCAATTTCTGTGCATCTGGTAATGATAAAAGTACTTCAAATAGCCTTGTGTTAATGTTTCATGAGTTCTTTATATGCTGGATAATGTGTGTGGAGTCCCTGTGTAAGAAATGAACATGTTTAACCTTAAGATCCATTAAATTGTAATGGGATGGGTTTGCAGATGCCTTTCTTTATCATCCCTCATAACCAAGAGTATAATAGCCTTGTAGGTACCACTTGAGAGACATAAAGGAAACTTTCACCATGACCTGAAAAAATCAATTGGTTCTCAGCCGAGATCAAACCTGGGACACCCAATTGTGTGATTAACACCATTCAACAATCTGTTCCTTCATGCAAGAAAATTTCAGAACTTTTCAATTTATTTTTAGATAATGTCTTTGCAGAACCTCCATACTCCATAGCGGTGTTCCTCAAAAGCTATTAAAAAATAGTCCTATTGGTCCTTATCTATTTTATCTTTCCTTAGAACTTTATTTTTCTGTGTTTTTAATTAGTGATACAGTAAACCAGTGTTTATAAGCTGTGCATGTGTTTATTCTCATAACTCGCTGAGAGCTTGCACACATTACAACAGTACACACAACCATTTCATTTAGTATGCCTTTAAGTCGCATACATATTTAAAGTTTCTTCCAAAGCTGCAGCTAAATATCTTTTTCAACCACATAGTCTTCAGGAGATTAGAGAGAACATTGACAGTAACACTAGTCTGACATGCAGAGTAAACATGTAATATTTTATTCACTTTATGTTACAGGTGGTGCCCTTGTATCAGATGAAAGTCTTGGACTGCCCATTCACTCCATGGAACTTGATTCCTTCAGACAGCAGCTGCTGTTTTTAATGAATGTCTATGGCATTCCTGTTGTAAGTGTCATGTCATATTATTTCTTTTGAAGTAACTGAAACAAAGTATGATTGTTAATATTTACTTTGTTTTTTAACTTACACCTTTAAACTTGTATGTGCATTGTTTATTATCTGTCTATAAATTACCTGTCACCTGCAGAGTTATCATAGATTTGTCATCTACCATTCTATTTTCATTTATCATATTGCCTATCTTTCTGTAATGTTCAGATCTCAACAATGTCAACAACAGTGCTGATGAGATGGAGCTTGTTTGGGACTGTCAATCGTAGATTTAAGCAAGTTTTCCTTTCAGCAGGAGCAGCTAAATACTTTTAAAACATATGACATGATTGAGGTAAAAACTGGCACAAGATTGATGGTATATTCAATCACTTCAGAGTTTACTTTGTTTTATATTGAATTATTATATATTTGCTTAATTATGCTTCTGATTTATACATTAACTTATATATAATTTCTTTTGTTGAAAATAAAACCTCATCTTGCTGCAGCATACATTAGTCATCACTCTATTAGTTATTATGATTCACCTATTGTGAGTTTTTATACAAGTATTTAGCATGAAGTATAGCTTATGTATATATTCTTTTCCATTCTATACTGGTATAATGCTGTAAGGAGGCAGACCTGTAAATTAAATTAGCATAGATGTAATGATTGTTAAATAAGTAATACATCTAATTGATGCATGGATCACAGAATTTTTTTTTTACCATTTTAAATTGGATCTAGACAAGTCTAGATAACTCTGAACCACAAAGTGCAGCAAATACTTTAAAGAAGGAGGCCACCTGGTGTGAATTTATAAATCTTGTCCCGGAAAAAGAACTTCAACAAGAAAAAATGTGGTCCAGTCTCCATCATAAGAAATATGTTGATGAACTCTGGAAGTCACATCTCGTTTCATCCATGTGAAGAACTGTGAGGTAAGGATGTCACACTAACACTGTGAGGTAAAATGTCACATTAATGTTGTGAAGTAAGATGTTACATTTAACATTGTTGTGTAAAATATCATGTTATTTACAGTAAGGCATGATGCTGTTGGTAATTTGTCAAACTAAAACTGCTATGTATGATATCACATAAAGCATAGCACTATAAATGTTAATACTTATTTTACACATTTGTTCAAATAACTGTGTAACCAAAGGAAGTTAGTGCAAATTGAAACTGGCGAAAATTGTACTTGGCCCTCTTTGAATTTTTAGTAAAAATAAGTTCCCTTAAACCTCTAAGGGCTCAGTGTAGAGTTCATCTGTTTCAGTAACCTCGCAAATAAAGGGATCATGGTTAGCACAATGTCCAGCCGCTTTACTCCCCAACTTAAAGTCAGGTACCCATTTAAAGCTAGTGGATTTGGGGACTTACACTAGACCTGAAATCCCAACGTTCTAACTGAGGTTCAAACCCAGGATTCTCTGGCCAATTGTTGAGTGCTCCACACCGCACAACCACCCATGAACTTTTAAATTAAAGTGTTCATTTTTTTTTTATTTGACATAAAATGCTAGGTTTACTGCCAATACATTCATTTGTATATAGAGTAAAAATAAAGTAATCTTTAGGGCTACAACCTGAAATCAAATTAGCCAGATGAACTGAGAGATAAGTCAATCTTCCTATATTGAATGAAATGCATGATATATGAATAAAATATTAAGTGAAAAAGTTGAATGGATACATCTTTTTTGTAATTAGTACTGGTGTTGTTATAATATACATTTAAGGCCTGAAAAATATTTTTCTGATTTACTAACACTTCAAGCAGGCCCATTCTTATGGATGGTAAAACATGGCAACCACCTAGAACCCCGTCTGTCAAAGAGCCCTTTTCCATTACAAATTTCTATCAAATCTGATGATTCAGAGGCGTAGATGTGTTTTTGTTTGTCCCCCCCCCCCTTCCCGGATACTTCTACTACAATAACTCTTTCTAGGGCACACAAAAACCTATGAACAGCTTTGATTTCAAGAAGTTGTAATATGGTCATTGAATTACTTCTGTAGTCATGTGGGATTGTTTACTTTTTTTTTTATTTAATTGCCTTCTATAAATTGAAATCTTTTTCTTAAACTTAAAGACATTTACATTTATATTTATAGAGTTCCTATTATTTTATCGAAACACTCTGTAAAGCTTTTTATTACAATTTTTAATCATCTTCTTCCTACCAGAGGAAAGATTAGGAAGAAAAAACTTCAAATTAAAACAGACAGAGAACACAGACGTTTGGTACATGCAATGAACGCTTTCCTCAGAGTAAGTATAGGATTTGACTTAGGCCTATAACAAGTGATGTTTTACGTAGTACTGTATATGTGTGTATCCATTCTGCTTTCGTATCACCGTATGTGTATGAATATCTAATTATGCGGTTACCGGTAAGTCATTTAAAAAAAATAAAAAATATTTGAAGTGTAACTACCGTTAGTGGGCGCTCGCTCGGGGCGTACGATAATACTGACGCCCCTTTCCCGTGCTAAAAAATTGATTGTTGCAAAGATAGTGCCGCCCTGAATGAACCCCTCCCCGTTCCTCCCTAGTTATGCAAACTAACCTGTCATAAAGTACATACAAAATGAATTCAAATATTTTGTTCCGGGCACTATAAGTATATTAATAGTACTTTTTAAACTTACTCTGATGTTTCTTAAATTGAAACATAATATTGATTTATATTTTCCGTTAAGTTTTTTTTTTAAATCGATTACTAAAAACTTTTAATATTCGACATATGTCAGATGAAAAGAAAATATATACTGTGCTTACATGTAGTTTATGTGGGACGGATGGCCGAGTGGTGTAGATACTCGACTGTCAACCTGAGAGTCCTGGGTTCGATCCTCGGTGAGGCCCTTGGAATTTTTCCAGGTGAAATTTGGTGCAAAGTCGTCCCACAAGTCAAGTCCACCCAGCTTTAAATGGGTACCTGACTTTAAGTTGGGGAAGTAAAGGCGGCTGGGCGTTGTGCTAACCACACAACCCCTTCATATGCCGAGTTTATAGAAACAGTTGAATTCTACACTTCATCTGCCCCGATGGCCCGTTAGAGCTAAGAAGGGAACTTTACTTTTTTTTTTTTTTACATGTAGTTTATGTCTGTAGTTTGTGTGTAGCACACCTGTACTACTGTATGTCTGTAGTTTGTGTGTATCACACTTGTAATATTGTATGTCTGTAGTTTGTATGTATCACATCTGTAATATTATATGTCTGTAGTTTGTGTGTATCACACCTGTAATATTGTATTTCTTTAGTTTGTGTGTATCACACCTGTAATATTGTATGTCTGTAGTTTGTGTGTATCACACCTGTAATATTTTGATTGGTACTTGTAGGCTCTAAGAAAGCATAACACAGACAGAAATGATACAATTAGCAGAAGTGAACTCCTCGGAGCACTGCAAGATGTAAGATTTTTTTTTATCTTAGCTTACCTCAGTGTTTATCTTTTAGTTGAGTCCACATGGTGAGAAAAGTTAGTTTATCTCTGTTTTAACACTGTGTTTATCTCTGATTTAGCACTATGTTTTTCCTATAAGCTTCAATTTATTTTTAGCTGTGTATCAAATAAAATGTTAAAATGTTAACTTGGTTCACTGAAAGGCAAAAAAAGAAAAAACATGTCCGACGACTTAGCGTAACCTAACGAATTCAACATAACTTTATGTATTCTGTATTACAGGAGAATTTGTTTCCCCCCAGCAAAAGAATGATTCTGTTTGGAGATGTGGACTCTGAAATTATTTTGGAGTACTTGGATAAAGATCACAATGGCCAGGTGTGTACGCAGCTTACATTTCATAATACACAGCTTTGAACTCCACTATACTGTGCTTATGATTTATTGCACACATTTTAATTTACTTACACACCGCTAACAGTTTATTGAACAACATCGACATTTAAATGTGTCATCAGTTATAATCAAACTTTGAGTGTCTGCACATCATATGACACGCACACGTGTACATAATCCCAATCCCAATCGAACTTAATTGGTCAACATCGCTTTGTAGAAGATGGACGAAAACAAACGTCCTACTGACAGCTGTGTTTACATATTGCTACGGTAGTTAGAACTGAGTTTCTTATTGCTAAAAAAAATAGAATTTAATATATACCTTTGCGTTTCTATGCTCAACTCGGTACACTGTTTTACAGTCATTTTTGCTTGACTGTCATTGCTTTATGCTAATTTGATACCTTGATCCAGTCACCCACTAATCAAGAAACATCGATGTTTAGTGGCCTGAGGTATTATTGATATTTAATGGTATTTTATGTGTTTCGCCACAGATTAGTTACAATGAGCTTCTCAGTTTTATGGAAGAGACTGGAATCAACATGCAGAATCGTTTTCTAGGATACCAGAGACGCGTCATTCGAAATCTACCAACTTTTCTGGAGACATTACAGGCCACACTTTTAACTAATGTCAAGCGTGTTTATGTGGAAGTAAGTAGTTTTGTCTTGTTCTCTACACTACAAACGTGTTTATATCTAAGTGTAATTGTCTTGTTCTACATTAAAAACGTGTTTATGTGGAAGTGCTTTTGTCTTGTTCTACATTACATTAATACCCTGATTGCTGAATTGTTGTGACATAAAATTAAATTTTTTTTACTATGCCTTTTTACTTTTTACTGTTGTGTGTAGGTAGGGATGGGGGTAGAAGATGCAGCCTTGGGGGGGAGGAGGAACACGAGCTCATTGCTCTGCGGGAAGCCCTGTTTTTTTCCCTATTTTTCTTTATTGATATAATTACCCCCCCCCCACATACACACACTCGACACATCCCCCACCCCCATGGCGTAAGGCTT
The DNA here is from genome assembly GCA_021962125.1 of Bulinus truncatus. Lineage (NCBI taxonomy): Eukaryota > Metazoa > Mollusca > Gastropoda > Planorbidae > Bulinus > Bulinus truncatus. Next base: position 1,787,211 of record JAGDYQ010000184.1, on the reverse strand, counting down.
TTTTTACCATTCCTCAACATTATGTATCACACTTTGTCAATCTTCCCAAAGTCATTTCGTAGTAAGTGAATGGGCCCCATAAATGTATCTTTTGAAATTATATATATATATAAGTCCACAACTATACTTATATAACTAACTACTCGTAGAAATTTTATTAACATTGATGCTGTCTTCAACTGCCCTTCGCTCAGTATACATTATCCTTCAAAACTCCTTTAAACAACTGTTGTTTTGGGAGATGTGTGTGATGTGCATAAAAGTATTTTTTTTATTTATAGAAGTATTGTTTAGTTGGCACTATTCTGCCACGTGTAACTCAGCACAATTTATTTTTTTCAAATTTCTTTAATATAATTTTACTTTCTCTATAATTTAATTTTACTTTCTCTTTAATTTAATTTTACTTTCCAGGAGAAAGATCTCAAACGCACAGTTGGCATCAACACTGGCCATATAGGGACGACCGACTTCAACTTGGAGCCTGAAGATGTTACTTTCGTTCTTGAACGTGGAAGACGTTCTTTAGAGGCGTTTCTCAAATACTACGTAGCAACCAATCACTTGAAGAAGAAACCTGAATACAAATCTATGAATGATTTACGTAAGAACTCTAAAGGTTCTTTGATTTCCAGTAATTCCTGCCAAAGTCTTGGAAGTACAGATGCTGTCAATATGGAAGTAACATCCCCAGCTGTCCCTTCCATTCCTCCCATTGACCAGCCGTCTGCGTCTGAAGATTCCAAAATCTCAGAGGCACCGGTGAAAAGTAAATCCACCGTCAAGTTTCAAGCTCTAACTGAAAATATCCAGTGGCTCAACGATCAAATGTCGGATTCGCCGGAAGTGGCCGAAGCAGACGTGAGTGAAACTGTAAATTTACTGGGAGATAAATCCAGCACGTCTCAAACAAGGGAACGTGTGTACATCAAACACACTGAACCTGCCAAATCCACATCGCCTACATCACGGCAAATTGAAAAAAGTTTATTCAAACTTCAGGAACAGACAGAGAGTAATAAAGTAACAGCACAGATTCATTAACAACCACTAAATAATTATGACACTTGCATAGTATCATTTATCAGATAAAATCATCTCACTAAGAATGACCTTTCACAACTAAGTTTATGAATCCCATTGTGACTACTTAATGTAAAAATGATACTTCTTTATGAATGTGTGTGTGACTAGTATTTCTATAATTATTTCAGTGTAAAGTAACTAGCTGAAATTTTTTTTATATTTTATATTATTTAAATTTACGAGGGGAGATCTCATTGCTTCATCTACAAACGAAATTTAATCTAGTAAACCTAAAGAAGTCAAAACACAATTTAAATATTGTAGGGCAGTGTAGGGGTTAATTACGATATATTTTAATATTGAATACCACTTGAAGCTAGACATGTGCAAGTATACTGTACATAATTTGTATTTTGAAAACTAGATGCAGTATAAATTTCGGTTATTTTGTTCAAGTGATTACTGATTACTGTCAGATCGATGGTGTATCTATGTCATGGGATGGGGAGATTCCAGTTAAAAGTAAACCACTAAATGACAAGAAATGTAATACTCCATGACACATGTGTCCATTACAGCGAACTTATTGTTTTTGTTTGTTGTTAAAGTTTACATCATGGAAGTAAAGATATAAGAAGATTCTACAAATTAGCATAGCGACTATATTTGACCATATTCAAAGATACTAACAAAATAGCAATAGTGATTGTATGTGTTTTAATATATGATACAAGAATATGAAATATAAATTGCATATATTAATGTTCAAATACCACTACATTGAGAAGTTTCAAAAGCATAACATCCTTTAGTTCTTATCAGTAATAGGTTTAGCAGTTGATAATATTTGCTAACCATACTCAGGTTTTTAAACTTTTTCGGCCTAAATTGGAATCGAAGTTTATTTTATATAGAAAACTGTGAGTAAATGAGAATAATTAACCAAAGTGTTTTCAGGGTGTAGGCTCAAATATTCTTTATGTCAATGTATGTTAGAATCTTTTTTTTTTCATAGTTTTTTATTATTTTTCTTATCATTTCATAATTATTTGTAATCCTGATCTTCGATGTTGCACAAATTTTACTTATATTAATTGCTCATTTGCTCAGTTAGCTATAGTGAAAATATTATTTTTGAAAAAAAAATGACTCCTTTGTAAATAAGTACCTTATATTTGATCTTACACTTCTGTCATCCTAAGACTTGTCTATGATCTAACTCTGCTGTCACTTTCAACAAACAACATGTACTTTAAGTTTTTACTATGATGCCATCCTCAATTTGAACGAAAAAAAAATAAATGTGAAATGTGTCAAAGCTTTTTTTTTCTTGTAATTTATCACTAAAAAATACGAAATAATAATAATACACTTTGTTTAATATAACAAATAGAGCTATTTATTTTTCAAAATATGTGTGGGGTTTTATTTTTAATTTTCTTGTAGGCCCTATAACAAATAGGCTAATGGAATCAATAGTTTCAGCTTATTAAAAAAAATGAAATGGAAAATGAAAAAAATTTCTCTCTCAAGTCACAGAATAAAAAGAAACATTTAATGTACACGTGTATTCATGATTAAATCACAACGAAGTCAGTATGACATTTTCCTAGTCATTCAGCCAATAGAAAGCAAATAAAAAAAAGGAATGCCTCAATCATCTTCCTTGAAATTCTTCGGAGATAAGTCCATTGTCTTAAGATCCTCCTTGTACTCCTCCATCTCTGTCTTTGTGCAGAACGACCTGCAGATACTCTCTGCCAGCTGATGCTCGCCACGGTTCAGATACATTTCATAGATAGTTTCTTCTTCCAGCAGGCCCACGACCTCTTGACAAAGGCCCTGCATTCTAATTGAACAAATGGATGTAATGTACGATGTTAGTGAGTCTGCAATATACAGAATCATTCTAATTAAAAACATTGACAAATTGATAGAATGTAAGATTTTACAGAGATGCTATATACAGAAGTATTCTGATTAAACATTATAACAAATTGATAACAAGTAAGATTTTTACAGAAACATTCTAACTTAATATTTAAAAAATGGATGTATGGTAAGATTTTACTGAGGTTGCTATTTACAGAAACAGTAAAGTAAACACTAGTGGCATAGCGAGGGTGGGCAAGAAGTGGGCATCATGCCCCGGGCGCTACTCGCGAAGGGGCGCCAAATGGTATATTTTACAAATAATATTATATGGTTTTCGTATTGGGGGGGGGCGCTCTTCAAAGGTATTGTTAGGGGACGGATGGTCGTGTGGTAAAGCGCTCGACTGTCGACTTGAAGATACCTGGTTTGATCTCCGGTGAGGACCAATTTATATTCAGGTCATGGCTTAAGCCCCCGCTTTGTCTTCCGTGATGCATCCATGGTCATTGCAATATCGACTATGGTGGGGATGAAAGAAGGGCACCATAAAAACTGTCCCATTAGGGGTTTAATGGATCTAAGAGATTTCATCTCTTCCTTACAGGGACTTCACACACAAAGGTATTGTGCCCCGGGTATGAGTTAAGCTCGCTACGCCACTGGTAAACACACATTTATAAAATGTGCTTGACTTAACTTTTTTTACTGCTTAAAAAGACCGTCGTTAGTGAAGGACCAAGTTCTCTAATAAAATTTCATTTAGACAGCTAAAATTTACGTAGAAAAATAATTGCATGTAAATATAGATGCTGAACAAATGAATAACTTTATCAAAACTACTCAGTTAAATTACGTTCAGTTCAAAGACTCATATCAGCCCGTGTTACTTGTAATTAAAAGTAGGCTACCAGATGATCATAGATGATTATGAAATGTAGAGAAAATAGCTTTATAACGTTACACTTCAAATAGACTCATTCGTAGACGGACGGGTGGCCAACTGATGTAGTGTTAGGGAATTTTTCCAGGTAAAGGCTAGAAAAGTCCCTCAAGTCCACCCAGCTTTGAAATAAGTATCTGACTTAAATAATATCACTTTATAATTGAGGGAAAATAACATTTTGTTAAGTTATCTTTGTGGTTTCTGGTTACCTTTGAAAACAGCACAGTACTCTCTACGAACTAATTAACCTATTATTAATGATATGTGTTTTAGTTAGTTAATAGTATCACCTCTGAATCCATCCAGGTCCTATGCCAGTCATGCCATATTCATAATAAGCTTTCAGACCTTCTCCAGACAACCTTGGTCGATTATCAACTGTCTTGGCTCCATATCTGAGATAATGATCAGAGAAATAATAATTGTTGTTTAGCAATACATATAGTAGCCTACAGATATGAACTTTATAAACCAACTGATTCTATTTAGTTATAAATCCATTAAATCTGATTCTCTTTAGTAATAAATTTATACAAACAGATTCTCTTTAGGAATAAATTTATACAGACTGATAAAGTTCAAGTGACAATTAGAATTAAAGTGATATTCATTATTTAGATAATGTGTACACATGTCACATTAGATACTCAATATATAGAAAATGTGTAGATACGTGATATTCTTTGTCTAGAGAATGTCTACAAAAGTGATATTCATTATTCAGGGAATGTGTACATATTTTGTTCAATTTAAAAGATCGTGGTGTTCAATTGAACTTGAAAATATGTTTGGTAAAATGTTAGTGAATTGTCGGTAAAATGTGCATAGATGTTAGTGATATGTAAAATGGTGCAAATACAATAACGGATTTAACTTGTGAGAGACCCCCACACAGCCCAAGTGACAACCCATATCTCTCTTTTTAAGAGGGCCCAGTATTTTTTCTCCGTTCAGGTCATCAACTGACCTAAGCCCACCTCCCCCCCCCCCCCCCACAGCCGATGCTTAAGAAAGGTGTGATGTTTCTAAAATGTTCAGTGGTCAAATCATTGAAAATAATTTAACAAACAAGTTAATAACGTTGTCTCCCTAGCAGTTAAGTTACACTGTAAGTAGCCTGCAGTGTTGCTCACCAAATTGTGCATTGAACGAACTCATTACCTCTGGAATCCTTTGGAACAGAGTTTATCTACCAAGTCAATGATCTGCGACTCAGTCAATGGAACACCTCTCTTGGATCGCCTCATCTCCTCAAGATAAAACTGTTTCTGAAACTATCTCAAGTGGACATTTTTTTTTTAGTTTACCAAAAGTAACACTGATTTTTTTGTTTATTTTAGTTCAATAAATTTATTGAAATCCAGACTAAAAAGTTATTTTTTTTTTCTTTTTTAGTTTCTTGGGGTCAATATAATTTCTATAAAATTTGAAGGATCTCATGGATTTTTAGAGCCGTTTCGAAAAAAAATGCTCTGTTGTCCCCGTTTTGTCTGTCCGTCTGTCCGTCATCACCCTAGATCTCAACAACCATAAGTCCTAGACCCATGATGTATATATCATTTTGTAGGTCTTGGCCTGCCAAAAAAACACTTTTGTCCGTTTCGCGATCTGACCTCTTAAGGCCGTAAAAGGGGGCTTATAAAGTACCGTTTTTTACTATATAAGCTATATTAACAAAGGAGCGCCCTATATCTCAGCAACCATAAGTCCTAGACCCATGATGTATATATCATTTTGTAGGTCTCGGCCTGCCATGTGTACATCAAAAGTTCATTTCGCGATAGGACCTCTGAGGGCCGTGCTTCAGTGCTCCTAAGGGGCTTATATATTATATATATGGCCCCATTCTACACCTTGTACGTTCAATAACCCATTCATTTGGTGCAAAATACTGCAGCACGTAGTTTCACCAAGATTTATTAAGAAACTCATCTAATGAAATAGTAAGCTTGTGTTCTGAGTTTAATTGAAAGTATCAGAGCTATGCAACAATTGACGGAGTTTTCGGACGATTAAATGACTACAATTTCGAATGTTTTCAATTATGAGTCCTATTTCAGTAACCACAAACCACTTGTAGTTAGATTTAAGAGAAAATAATTTTTTTCAAATATAAAGAAACGTCTTTATAATATTTTTTTTACAGATATATGCATTACACAATTGAATTTATAAACATTTCCAAAATTTACAAATATTTACTGAAAGCTAACAAACGTACTGATACATAACACGAAAATGCACTATACGTCCTGTGTCCAGAATGGAACAGGCTTAATTGCTTGTTTGTACATGTTCATTCATTTTAATAAAAGCCTATTCTTTTTTTTTTAAAGTTTTTAACGGTTTTTTTTAATTAAATGTTTGGTCAAATATAACAATCTACAACATCATCTGTGTCGGGAATGGATAATTGAAAATAGTTTAGCACACTAGCTTATAGTTAAATAGGACTACACTCTAACACTAGTTAATAGTACGTGCTTATATTACTAATATCTTAATCCAGCACTGTATGCATTCATATATAGAGTCAGACATATTGCTGCTCTTACTGTACAGGGGCATGGCCCCCCCTCCCGTTACCGCAAGTTTAGGTGGGCCTCATAATGTCGACCTGAGAGTCTTGCGTTCGATGCTCGGTGAGAACCAAGGCAATGTTTTAAGGTCCTAGTGAAAGTTGGTTGAAGTCCCACAGGTCCACCCAGCTTTGAATGGGTGTCTGACTTAAGTTGGGGAAGTAAAGGTGGGATGAGCCACACAATTTTTTCATAGGCCGAGGTTACAGAAACAGATAAACTCTACACTTTATCTGCCGGGATGGCCCCTCAGGGCTGAAGGAAATTGAAATATGTTGGTCAAGCTTTCTTTTAAATATATTCTTGTCAACTCGTATGAGATCCTTTCAGGGCAATCGTTTTATTAGCGTGAATTAATATTAAAATATTATCAATTACAGAATGATAATATATGATTACTCATAGCCTATGACAAATTATTAATATGGGCCCATAAACTCATTCTCATCTGGGAACATTAAGGCCCCAATAATCACTTTTGCATAAGTACCCTATAAAACGGTTCTGCATATATAGGCTATATATGTAAACATCTGGACGCATGCGCCTCTTCCCCTTCTCCAACCCCAGAGAGATGGATAGGGATAAGTAAAGATGAGTAAAATACATTTAAAAAAAAAAAACATACCGAGGATAAAATGTAAATACTATCAAACCTGGTAACCCACGGCCAGACATGCGTCACATCTATATTTAGCTGGCATATGCCATGAACTTTTGTCCTGCATATCGACCTGGGGCGCTGAGTAGAAGTACGAAGCTTTCTCTTTGTGTTTGAAGAAGTCGGTCATTGACAGATCGGGGTAGTCCATTTGGCTACGGCAGAGATGATCCAAATGAATCAGAACGAATACCGACAAAGTCGTAAGACATCCTCTAACAGCTGTGTACATGTTCTCAGATTTTATAAACAAGATCTATTTACAAGCAAAGTAATTTATGTGTATGACTTTTGATTATGATTAGATTATGAGACTTAAAAGAAAAATCTAACACGTCATCCTGTTTCAATTACTTCTTTTCTTTTTTTCCGTAATGTCACTCTCTAAAACAGCGCTTAAATTAATGACGTAATAATGTTAGATTTGTTGAGTGCATTATTTAATACAGCTGTAACCTCAGCCCACACATGAGCTCACAGATCAATTTATAAATTGTGCTTTTTCGATTCATTCAGTTTTGTTCCTATACTGGCAAATACAGAAGCAAATATTTACATGGTTAATCATGGAGAAAGCTCGCTATACTAAAGAATTTAGTCTTTTAAAAAAATGTAAGCCTTGGCATACTTATCATTTGTTTGATATGTTCAAACATTCTTATCGTCTTTCTGATAGACAGAAATTGCAATGACCCTCTAAATCGCTATGGAGGTGATTTCTAATGTCTTCTACAACAGTTATCTTCAGCCCCCCCTCCCCGGGGCGCGGACCAGTACCGGTTGACTGTGATCGTTAGTGGCATTGTGAATCAAAACAACCTAAAATATAAATATTCAACTGCTCCTCTCCCCCCCCCCTTCGCCCAGCGGGCCGTGATAAAATCATCAAATGTTGACCGGTCTGCGGCGAGAAAAAGGTTGGGGACCACCGTTCTATAAAACATATAGACAGAGGCGTACCTAGGGTGGGGGGAGGGGGTCCATATTGGAAAGTTCCCCAGGGCCCCAGTTTGAGGGGGGCCCAAAACATTTTTTTACATTAAATATTAAATATGTTATCTCATAGCATGTCGAATGTAAAAATGCAGTGGGTCTCTAAAGAGGCCGACCCCCCCCCCCCCGGACTTCCAAATCCCTATGTTCGGCTCTGCGTATAGATATTTTTGTCAACAGGGTATTTGAATCTATTCAGCCACGTGACCAGACAACAGTCTATCTGATGTGTAGACTGAGCTACCCGCAGCCCCGTAGCGTGAAAATTCTACAGGAGGGGCCAGGCATTCTACAGCAGGGGCCAGGCGATAACAGGGGGGGGGGGCAGGTAATACATTTTACTAAGTAGAACAAATAAGCAGGGGGTGGCAGATAAAACGCAGGAGGCCCGGCCCTCATGTCCGCTATGGGCCTGTTTAAAATACAATAATATTGTTCAGTTTTATCAATAATTCCATATTTAGTCCATGCCATATCATATTTTAGATATAAACATAGAATTTATAACGTTTTTACGTCAGTCTTTTTCTACGGGTCCCAATATTTTCTGCAACCTGGACTTCAGCCAAACTTAGTTCTTCTCTGGAAACATCGATGATGAATCCTTGTTTTTTAATGTTTGCAATTCATTCTATAACATGAACAAACTTTACATGTAGATTGAATGCACTTTTATGAGGTGGAAAAAGGAAATTCCCGGTTAGGCAACTTTGCTCGATGGGGAAAATCTGCCGTACTTCTGTGTTGAATGGGACTTGGTTTCACTTTCAACAGAATTAAGAGAATATCGAGATGTCTCGTTGATTTTCTTCTTTTCAGAAAGATAGCATATTTATGATGTGTTGATTTTTCTTGTTTGATTTCACGATGATGTTAATTTTTTAAAGGCCATTACTTTAAAGAGCATTACTAAGTCTAGGTAGGGAACAAAATTAATAAGATGCCAAACCTGCCTTAAAAGTTTGAGCGATAAGCCTAGTAAGTAGTATACACTTGTGTAAAATCGCAAGATGAGTATTTATTGTTTTGCGATTTTATCAAATGTTATGAAGCTAATAATAACAATCTACATTAAAATAATATATATCTATTCTTTATTTCTTATTATCTTCATTTAATTTAAGAATTGAAATAAATTAGGTAATAATAAATGTTGCTTTTAATTCAATGGTAATGGCCTTAAATGGGGCACAGCACTATAGACGCCACGGTGGTCATAGGCGTACATAATGAGTAAATAAGTCTATGTTAGGCATAGACATATTGGCCATATTATATTATAATATACTGTTTGTTTTAGCCATTATTACCATAAAGACCTGTTTATCCTAAATGACAGAACTAATTTACGAAAAAATATGTTGAGCTTTGTTATCGATATTAGTTAAAGCAACAAATATAATGATTGAAATGCACAATTTTGTTGTCTTTGAATTTTGAATTATACTACCTTTTTCTTTCTGGAAATAGTCTTTTATTGATCTGTAATCGTCGAGACAGACATTTAAGATGTCAGCTGAAGAAAAGTGCATAGGAATTGTTATAGAGCACCTTAAAGAAACCCTTTTAAAATATTTGGACCCTAAACTATTTTTACAAAAATTTATTTCTGATGGTAAGTACAGAATATATTACCTACCAAAAGATACATTTCACTTTGATTATCAGGACAATTTCACAGTAGCAAATTATATTCTCCAGTGTAACATATTGTCCTAAACTTTATCTATTTTTTAACACTATTTTATTTTCAAATCATTCTGGATCCAAGATAGTTTCACTCTGCTTCTAAAAACTAAATTTTAAATTCAAATAATTGTCTATAAATATTTAAATAAAATCAATAAAATTGTCAATTTTTGTCAATGAATATTACAAATATTATAGGCTAATTTGAGTGTGTTTAGATTTTTCTATTATTTTTTTTTGCCTTACAGGAAAACTAAATGATGGGCAGATAAAACTAAGAGAAGAAAGAGAAGAATTAGTTGAGATGCTACTTAACTGGATTCTTGAAAGTGATGAGAGTCAAGAACTAGTCCGATACTTTACTTCATCCTTAAAAGAACTTTCAAAAGAATCAAGTAAATTATTACACTTGTATTAGTAAAGGGTGTAGTGGCGATTGAAGGCTAAAAGCATTTATTAACAAAATGAACATGCCATTTATTTTAATTGATATTCCAAAACTGTCCCATTGACCTCAGATCTGCCAGACAGCATTAACAATTCTTTCTTTGTTTCACCATAAAAGATAAGAAGACAATATTTATTAATTAAACCATTTCTCCATATGTGTAAATAATCATTCTCCACATTCACTTATTTCTAATTCCTGATAGCATATAAGTTTTTATTAAGTAAAGCATTGTATGTTTATCACTTTGTTATGTTTCATGATTTTACGATTTTCCCAAAATGTGGGCTGAGTCAGTTCTAGATCTTGGGAAATAATCTCAACACTATTTTTTATTAAAAATCAAAAACTTGGAATCAGTAGATGCATGCTCAGTCAACTCTACCCTCTTTAACTTTTGTTGATGAATTTCTGCTGGTTTGCTCCACAGGATAAAAAAAAGTTCCTTGATCTAAGAAACTTTCCTGTTTCAATTACTTCCAGTCCATAAACGAATGCAGTATGCACCAATACATTTAGATAAATGTATTTACTTTTTTTAGCATCTCTTGCTATGATTACCTTTTTATTATATGCTGTATTTAGTTTTCGATTCACCTAAATATAAGTTTTAACTTCTTAATATTGAGGGTATTGGATTAATATTTTCTTTAAGCTTTTAAAATAGTTTCTATTTTAAATATTTTATTGTTTTTGAGGAAAAAATAATTATTTATGTCTATTTGTCCGCTATTATTTAAAAAAAAAATGTGTTAATTTTTGTAAAATTTCATTTGTCCTTTTTTAGCTTCGCAACTTTTTGTGAGTGCAAATATAAAAGATGAAAATGGTGCAGAAGTTCCTGTATATGAATATTTGCCTGATCTGATCAGAATGATTGATGGCAGTCTTATCAAGGAACTTGGGAGAAATGACCTGAACTACATTCTTAAAAAAATGATTGATTGCAAACTCATTATGGAGGTAATGTCCCTTAATTAGAAAATAAATTTAAATGATATAAAAAAAGCACATATAATTTTATTATATTTCCTTTATAAATAATTATTCTATAAATTAAACAATTTGTACCAGGTTAATTGTACTTTATTTATTTTTTTATTTAGCATAGTCTTGCAAGCTGTAATAAAGCAACGACTGAATCTGAGTTCTGCTTGGAAATATTTAGATCTGTTAAAACACGTAAACCAGACTGGCCATTTAAATTTATTAGTTTAATTCAATCAATAAAACCTTCAGCACTTACCATGTACAACCAGAGTAAGAGTTTAGGTAAGTGAATACTTTCAAAATGTATGAAATAAGTATGTATTTGTTTTAATTGCATTCAAATGTTTATTCTATTAATATTGTTAAACCAGAATTCTTTTTGGCATATTAGTTACAACAGATAAATTATGAAGTGCAATATTTTAACTAAGTGATTGTATGATGTTATATAATCTATTTCATATATGTGGAGCAGCATTTCTCAATGTTTGGTGTGTGTACCCCCGGGGGTATGCGAAGAGTTCATTGGGTGTACACACTGAGGGGAATCCAAACCATGCCTTACTGTAGACGAGCACAGGGTTTTTTTAGAAGAAAAAATCTTGCTTACATTTTTGAAGCGAATATTAGCTACAGATTAACAAAATGAAAGATGTGCATCACTATAGTGTTACCATAATTTCTTACTTGAAGTACCATCCAGAAACAGCAAAAAACAGAATGAACTGAAAAGAACAAAAGTACCTGAAAAGGCAAAAGCAAGAAAGTTCAGGCAAAGGATGCCGGTGAAAGCAGAGAGAGATGAGGAGGTGGAAAACCATGGGGTTTGACAGACTCAAAAAGTAATACAGCACTAGACATTAGGTTGAGATAAAAAAGTTCTTGAAACTTTGTATTGCATAATTTTAATTGCAAAACATGGTTACTGTGATTTACAAGTCAATGAACCGACTGATATTGTGAATTATGCAACCTTTTGACAGTTGTTGAAAGAAACAGATAAAGAAATTCATGAGACTTTTTATTTAGCTAGTCTTTAACAAGTCATACAACAAGAGAAGATTTCTTAAATATTATGACTACGTTTACACAAGATAAAACAATAGGTTGATATATAGATCTGTTGAAATAAGCATTGTTGGTGTACAAAGTTTGGTTAGAATTAATAAAAGACTATTTTTAAGAATTCAGAAATTTGCCCCAAATGTCATATCCTCACATTTTTACATACATGTAGAGGTTTTGGGCAACAAGTTAGATGTCTAATGATTTACGGACAGCATGAAAATAAATAACTACATTCTAGACTGCTGTCCTTAGAATGCATGCCTTTTTTTTATAATGAGAAGTAATCTAGTTCAACTTTTTTCTCCTTCCTGCGTTTGTTCACTAATTCTAGGGAACATTGTACACCGATTATTTATACTCAGATGTGAATTTTCAATTTCTAAATAATGGATAACAAGTTCAGAAGTTAAAATTTGATGCTGATACTCTGAAATGAAAAACATAGCATTTAGAGAATTTACAAGATTTCAACGAAAATATTATTCGTTCAAAATTATTGCAACATACATGCCAGAAGGTTTATTACTTGCAGAAGAAAAGCAATAAATGTTAACATTAGCTTTAGGTGGATTTTTGAAAAATAAACATAAGAAGTGTACTTAAACATCATTATGTTTGCAAATGCAACATGTTTATCCAGTTTCAAAAGAAAAAGTCCTGAAATACATCTTGTCTCTTCCAACTTCATATCAATGTGAAGTTGCTTTTTTAACATTTGTAGACATAAATTCATTAAAAAAAGGAACAGGCTTTTGTATGTGGAAATGAAGTAATATGGAATAATTTATTTAAGATTATTTATAGCCATGGTGACTATTCACTCTGGGTCAGAGACCTATTCAAAGAATGGAACCTTATACCAGATTTTTATAAGTATGGAAAGGCCATACATAGCCAAAGAGGTAAATTTTACAAAAAAATTATTTCATTCTTTGAAACCAAGCTAGTCAATGCTCAGCAGACAATACTACAAAAATATCAAGTATCAAAAGTAAGACATTTTATGTAGCAATTAATTGACTTAGCCACTATTACTTGATGTGGTTATATATTATTACCTCTTTTCTTTTGCCATACCCTCCCCAAAAAATAAATATTATTCCCATGTTTTGGAACTTTTTTCCCTAATTTTTGCAGAAAACTAATTAGTAAAAAGATTTTTTATTACTGGTTATGTAATTACCTAGACTGTTTTCCTTGTACATGTATAGGTTCATCAGAGACAGAGGGCCATAATGTTTCTTCATGCATAGACTTAACATTGTCTGACAGAGGCAGCTGTAATTTGAGCACTTGTGATACTTTGAATGAAGCTAACAGCCATGAACCTATTTTACCAACACCTATTGTTATACCTACATTAGCTTCCAGTAAAATAGTTGATGAATATGCAACATTGCAGTGTATTAAGGTGCCACATTTAAGCTATCAGGAGGCGACATATGAAGTTAAAAAGATTTCTGGCCCTGCAAGTTTAGCCCCTTCTGATGTGTCTGATCTGTCGGAAATATCCCCTGATTTTCTGGAGTCGATGACCAGAACAAAAGGTGATTCCAAAGAAAAAAAAATTAATTGTAATTTTATAACTTGTTAGTCTTTAAGAAAAACAACTAAACATGCAAAGCTATAAATGGTTTAATTCTACTCACACTATTCCAATAAGGGATAGTTGTTAACTAACAAATCCATAATTGTATTATGTCACATATGTTATATAGCTAATAAATATTTTCAAGACTTTCACTTCCTAAGCTACAGTTGGCCACAAAAAGTCCACTTCATTTTCAAACCAAATTAAAACCTAGAATTTAACTGACTCTATTATGATAAATATATTTTGTTTTGTATAATAATTTTTATCTTTAGAACAAAATTATGACATCAGTATAAAATATTAACTTATTGAGTAGGAGAAATTTGACAACTCTAATAAGCTGTCAGCATTCTTAACCAATGGCCCTAATTATAATGAATTAACTGTGACAGATATCAGATATAACCATCGCCCACAGAAAATTAATTATTAACTAACCCATCCATTTAGTAAGCAGACATTCCTTCAGATAAATGTCTGAATATATAGTGATTTTTTTAGCTAAAATGTTACTAAAGAATAAACCCAAAAAAATTTTTTTTTGCTTAATCTTTTCTTGTGACTTTTAATATTGTTTTTGTTATATTTTAAGATTCTTTTAAAAAATATTTATCCTAGCCTTAAGAGAAATAACTACACTAGAAAGACAAGAGCCAGCATTCAATGAATTGTTGAAAAAAAAAGTAGTAGATGAAAAGCTTTTGAAAGTGGTAGAAAAGAAGAAAGATTCAAACGGTCAGAGCAGAGATGATTCAGATGTTGATCATTCTGACTGCGAAGATGGCTCTGATAGTCCACAAAGAGGTAAAAACTTATAACATTTCATTCATCCATAAGAATTTAGAGTTACATGCTATAAATTTCTTAAGTAGTAAAGCCTTATTTAAAAAAATAATTAGCCTTTTTATCTAAGAGGAGTTTTGTTGAAAATTAAATATCTAGATAACTTCATAGTTTTATTTATTTTTTATATTCAAGTTTAAAAAAAAAATTATTTTTATGAACCTCATTTTGCATGCTTTTGTTAAAGTCTTTTTTAAAATTAATATTATTTGTCTTTGTATTCTCTCTTTTTCATCATAACGGTCATTTTATTAATGTTTTTTTAGTATTATATTTATTCATTTCTCATCACTGTTTATTTAAAGTTATTTCCATTATTTCTTCTTTCCAATTAGTGTCAATCTTCCAGGGAGTTTTTATGTTAGCCAGAAATGTAATACCATGTTGTGAAAGTAAGGGGATTGAAATGCAATCTAGTACAAAATATTGTATTTCTTGGTGTATATTTTATCTTCCCCTGTTTGCAGTTTCTTAAATGAGAATTTAAAAAAAAAAAGATTCAAATTTTAAGGCTTTGAAAGATTTGCTTGTTATGTTATATCAGGTCTTTTAGCAAGTGTATCTTATGAGGTTTCCACATTTTACTGTGTTTATTAGTTATCTAAATCTTGATTGTTTATGTCAAGCAGTAAAATTATCTACAATGACAACTTATAACTTGTCTTTCTTCTCAAATTACTCATATTTTTTTTTCAAATAGTAGATAGTTATCTGTTTCATCCACTTCACACATTTTTTGTTCCAACTTTATCATGGATATAACATGTTGTTTTTGTGGATGATTTATGAATTTCTCTGCTGCAAGTTTTTTTTTAAATAAAGATTTACCTGAGTTTTCATCAGTTATGCTAAATGGTAATAAAACTAAGTAAAACTTTTATTTTTCTCACTGCATCTAACTTTAGCCATTATATCATCAAAATTTCTTTCCTGGTTTATAACTTTGGATTCTGGTATATTCTTTAATTACTGTTGACCTTAGAACATAATCTATGATTTTGTTCTAATTAGTTGACATAATAATAAGCACAATCATGCACAATTACTCATGTAGCTTAAAATGATAATGTTGTTTTATCTATTTTATAATTTTAATAGCTGACATAAAACTCATTAATTGTTGGGGAAATATGACAGTGTGCTATTGATTTTTCTTTAATGATAAATAAATAGACATTGTATATAAAAATATTTTCAGAAGTTAAAAGATTCAGGAAAACAGATGAAGCTCCACCACTTAACCTGAGAAATTATCAGCTAGAACTAGCTGAAAAAGCCATTCAAGGTTTCAACACAGTCATTTGTGCCCCAACAGGATCTGGGAAGACCAGAGTCGCCACCCACATCATACTAGAACATCTCAAACAAAACAAAAGTATTTTTTATTTAACCTTCATAATTAATACTTTAGTTCATTAGTTTACTATTTTATATGAGTTAATATATTCAGGTGTGAATCAATATTTTTTTTTTAAAGATAAGACTATTGCTTTCCTGGCAAGAACAATCCCATTAACTGTGCAGCAGTATAAAGTTCTGGGCAAGTCTCTACCACCAAAGTATTCTGTAAGTTATTCTTTTTTTTTTTTCTTAAGAAAGACTTTTTTAAGTCTACTCTCACAGTATAAGTCAAGGGTGTTTTTCTCCCTGGAAAGAAAAATGGGGAAAAAAATGGATTGAATCATCAGAACTTGAAATGTATATTTCTTTCTTTTAAATGAGACATATAATAAAGTGTTGAGATGTTGGCGTTAGGCAAGTGTTGTGATGGGGAAAATATAAACACAAGGTTGTGTTATCATCCACACAATATTCATTATTAACTAAGCCGTCCATTTAGTAAGCATACATCACTTCAGATATTTGTATGGATATAAAGTGATATTTTAGCTAAAATGTTACTAATTCTTTGTTTCACTATAAGAATCATCCAAAAGTAGTTTTTTTTTATTTTAGCTTCCAAATTTAAAAGGTTACAACTTCACTTGCAAAATTATTGTAATATAATTTGTTGTTCGCATAATGACTTTTCCCTGATAATTTTTTTTTTTATATTTTACTGTCTAAATATTTTTGGATATTCTGCTTATCTGAGTGATACTGAAGTAAATATTAAATCTATATTACTTCAAAGAAATGAATGTCATATTTTTATTGTGAATGTGAGCATTTCATTTCATGCTAAGGTATATTCATTATTTCTATAGACAGAGATTAATATTTTTTATCATTTTGAAGGTGACATACATCACTGGACAAAATCAAGGCAGCTTAGAGCTGAGAGCATTTGTTAAAAGTCATCCAGTTGTTGTTTTGACACCCATGATTCTTGTCAATAATCTGAGAGAGAAATCTGTGCGCATGCGCCATTTTTCTTTACTGATTTTTGATGAGTGTCATCATACCAGGAAAGATGAACCTTACAACCTTTTGATGATGATGTACTTAAAGGCTAAATTTAAAGGCAATGAGAAAACAAGAAATAGTCTGCCTCAGGTATATAATATTTTTTTAACAAACCTATTATTTTAAGTATATGTACTCATTTTTTATAATACCATAAGATAATTTGAATTAAATTTTAATAAAATACATTAATATAAAATATCACTATTTTAATCTATAAAATTCTTTGTAAGAATCTAAAAACCTCTTAGAAAATTAATATTATGATTCAGTATATTAATGTCATATAATAAATATTACAATCAGAATAGTAAAAGATGGATTGATTCTAATAATATCTTATTATAAGTCCATATGTAGATCTATATGTGTATCACTGTTGGGCGTTTGGTATATGGCTTTTTTAAATTCTCTTATACTTCATTAGATAATTAAATCAAACAGTTTTTGGTGTCTGAGATATGTTTCACTGTCTTTTGGTGTGTCATGAACTTCACAATTTTTTGTTTCTTTCTGTTTTATGTCAGTTTCACTTAAAATTAATGATTTTTTCAGTAATTAGAGATACCCAGGATTTGAAATATACATGCAAAAACTTCTTCATATTTGTAATATACATGTAATTTGTATTTTCATTATTTCACATTAAATTAATTCAGATAACAAAAAAATGCATGTACCTTCTTTTTATTTTTAATAATCGTTAAAATCATTTTATTTATTTAAAATTTATTGATCTTCTGTATTTATTTATTAAGATTGTTGGGTTATCAGCATCCCTTGGTATTGACAGAGCCAAAAATGTAAATGAAGCAGCTAATAACATTTTAAAAATATGTGGAAATCTGGATGCTCCATATTTATCAACTATACAGAACCCTGAAAACTTAATGGAACTCAGAAGACTTGTTCCTGTACCTCAAGAAAGTAAGTAAGATGTTTTTTTTTCATTTCATGAAGTGTGAGTTGACTTTTATAATCAATAAATATATTCTCATTACTGGTTTAAGATCTCGTATAATATAAATGAAATTAGAGTGTTAAAACATAACCACTGCAAATTTTAGAGGAAAGTGTATTTCTTTTGAAAATTTTAAATAATCTAATGAAAAATTTTAAGAAATGACATTTTGATCAGCAGTTTTTCTAGCTGAATCTTTAATAAGCTCTGCAATTGATAATAATTGAAATAGAAATGTGTATCATCCTGTAACTTCTTCATTAAGTATAAACTTTATTCTCTTTCTTCAACTACTTGATTTTAGAAAGCTATTCAAGTATTTGATTTTTGTTGGGTTTGTTTTTTTTCAATTTATGGTCTGTGCTGATGAGGTTTTTAAAACAATCAGCTAGGTGCATGCTGTGGAGTCAAGTTTGAGCTTTGTCAGCAAGCTGTTTACATTTTATTTGCCTTACTGCAGACGAGCATAGGGTTTTTAAAATATTTTTGAGATGATTTTATTTTCAAAGCTCTAATACTGGGCTGGCTGTGTATGAGTTGATAAGCACCATTCCATTCTTTTTATACAGTAAAAAAAATCCTTTGAAGAGTCAAATAACAGTCAAATAGAAAAATTTAGTAATGAAATAATAGAACAAAACTGACTTAATGGGAGCTGCATTAAACTCAACAGAAAGAAGAGCCCCTAGTCCATTGGCCACTCTAAGAGCCTCTAGGCCACCATTACTTTAATGTATTACACAGTCACTAAGCTAAGGATATCATTTTCAATTCTTTATTTAAGTTGACTTCCAGCTGAAAGAAAGAGATGGGAACGATGCATTGGATAAAGTCGTGAAAGTAATGGCAAAACTTGAGGATTGTGCAATGCATTCTGCTAAAGGTGTTTTTTTTTTTTATTTAATAGTTTGATAATTTGATTGATGTATCACTCATAAGTGGATTGTTTAAATCATGATCAGAAATAGTTTGAGTTTATTGTTTGAACCACTTTAAGAAAATTTTAATGCTTTTAAATATATTTTTGAAGTTATGTTCAATATTTTGTTACAGAATTAAATGATCCAGGAATTTTAAAACTAATTCAAAAAATGCCAAGAAATAAAAAAAGTCAAGAATATGGGCAATGGGCTGTTGACTTAAAATCTTCTGCTAAAGCAGTGCCTATTGATAACATATCTTATGAGACCAAGGAACCTGTTCGAAACCTGATTATTATTGCTGATTATCTTTGGGTACAATCTGCTAAAAACCACATAACTATGTTTGTGTTTCTCATTTGGATAAGATTAGAAAAATATTATATATATATTTTTTTTAGCTTAAAAACACTTAAAAATATACAAATCAATATGTGCCTATGATTTCAGAATTATAATGTGGCTTTGGAGACTCATGATTTGGTGGAGTTAAATGATGTCATTGGATATTTGAAAAAGCGGTTTGAAAAATACAGCAATAAGGAATGTAGAACTGACAAAGAAGATACTTTTTATTGCTTTTTTGAAGGTAAATTATAACATGTTCAGAAATAAAACTCTTTTTTTAAGTTTCTTTATCTAAAAATGGTAGGAATCATATATTTCTTTTTTTGAAAGCACATTTTAAATTGATCAGAAATCAAAGATACTTTTGAAAGTTTCCCTGAGTATATTTTTAAAAGGCTGATTAATTAATAATTTATGATAATTTTCTGCAATCTATAGATCTAGTGGAACTTGTGAAAAATAGGCATGATGAAGATAATGAGAACTTGGGAGTTCTTGCTCAGATTTTAGATGAAAATATTGTTCAAAAGGGAAAAGATTCTCGTGGTATCATCTTTGTCAGAACAAGAGCTTTGGCTGAAGCCCTGTCCTCCTGGTTGAATAGATGTGGCATCCAAGAATTAGAGGATTTAAATGCTTCTGTCTTTACTGGCACCAATGCTAAAGAAGAAGAAGGAGGTCAATTATTTGAGTTGTAAATACAATTTACACATTGTGCATCTATGGTGAAATGTTGTTAGTATAAACACCAGTTTAATGATTTTCAGTATTGCAAATTTTTCTCCCTTCCCCATCACTTATGTAATATCTGTTAATAACGTCATTGTAACAAATTTCTTACTTTTCTCCAAATTCAAAATGATTTTAAAAGTCAGCTTGATTTCAGCATGGGGAAAATGGATAATGAGCAAGGTTGATGGGAGTGGGGTGATTTCAAGCAGGAAATCATTATTGCTACTGTCCACGTTATTGTGACTGTCCACAGGGTGTGGGGAAATTCGCCAAACCAGGCAGTGAGGTCAATTTAAATTCAGAAAAAAATACAATTTATCCACAATATCTACAGTGTGGGACTCATCTTGAACAAAATGATAGGTAGCGTACAGGTGGGAGATAGAAAGCACCTTTGATACTCCATACCTTGTAAGGAAGGAAAAAAATCAATAACCTTGTCATTCACACAGTTAAAGAATGGTAAAATCATTGGAAGTGTGTGGGGGGAAAGGAATAAAAAACATTACATAATAAGTAAATTGCCCCTAACAAAATTGCTTACTTTACTAAACTGATCAATGTGCTGGTTGTGGGGTGGGGGAAGGGGAGGGTTGAGCTTAAATATTACAAACAGTATTTCTAGCCAAGTAATGTGTCATATGGGGAATGCTTTTGAGTTAGACACCTATGGTATAGCTTGAGTAAAATATGATCGTACCAGTCTTGCTTGTGGTTGGAATTTGATGGAAATCAATGATCACATTTTGCAAAGATGGTATTTTAAAAATTACACATACTTTTACATTTTAACTTGAACTTTAATAAAAATCATTTTGGAATTTTTTTAAACAGCCTTAATTTCTTAAATCAGGGAAAATACATTTAAATTTTACTTAAACAGAGAAAAAATAATTATTCTAATTATGATATTAAAAAACCCATTTATAAATGCTTTTTTTTTGGTCTTAGTTAAAGTTTGTATGCTGTAACAAAGGGTATCCATTAAATATTTTCATATCATATAAATTTGATGAAGACTATATTTGATTTTGAGTTTGAAATGATTTATGAAAAAAAAGTTGTCGCATTTTCTAGGGATGTCACAAGCTCAACAAGAAGATATTATCAAAGATTTTAGAGCAGGAAAAATAAAAGTTTTGGTTGCCACTTCTGTGGCAGAAGAAGGTCTGGATATTCCAGACTGCAACTTGGTGATTAAATATAATCATGTTGGTAATGAAATTACCACTGTTCAAACTAAAGGTTAGCTGATTTTGATTTTGCTGTGTCAAAAAAGAATTTATTTTCTATTTTAGAATTAAAAACTTAAATGTGTGTATTTTTATTGGGAATTCAGTTATCTATGTATTTATGAATCATGTTTATAAAAATTTCCGTACACATATCTATCAGACTTGTTAAAAAAAAATTGAGATAGGTCTTAAAAAGACATTTGATATTCACTTTAATCTAACATAGGTCGAAGTAGAAAGCGTGGAGGAGTCGCTTATCTTTTGGGTATGGATAATATTTTAAGAAAGGAGTATGTCAATCGAGAGAAAGAAAAACTGATGAAAAAAGCCTTTACAAAGATTGATAAAATGACACTGGAAGTAAGAAAAGAAGAAATTGAAAATTATCAAAAGCAGATTATGCAGGACGTTGAAATTGAGGAAGCTTTGGCCGCCAAGAAAAGAAAATTGTATAAAGATAATGATTTTACAATGGTAAGACACTAATAAATTAAAAGAAATGTTATTAAGAATTTAAAATCAAATTATTTTAGAAGGTACCGATGTTAATAAAAATTGATAATGTGCACTCAGTTATGAAATATTAGTTTTAAAAGGTACTCACAATTTGAGCCATAGATGCATAGGTAATCATCTAAGGCCCCCAGAGCCAGAAGGCCACTATCAGCATTTTTTTTTGAACTCCAAAGGGTTCATCTGGGCAGATGAAGAGTAGAATTCATCTGTTTCAGTAACCTCAGCATTAGTTTCATTTAAATTTAAAGATAAAAGGACCTCATTAGTAGTTTTACAGAGAGCCGCCAAATACAAATACATGTATATTTTAAAATCTCTGCCTAAAGCCCCCATACATCTATGAGTGTCTCATTCTGTTATTTAGGAACAACATGTACCTGTTTTTCACAATGCATAAAGTCAGGTGGGATGGATGGCAGAATGGTGTAGATACTCATCTGTCAAACTGAAAGTTCTAGGTTTAATCATCACACAATTCCACCCAGCTTTACTTGGGTACCTGACTTAAGTTGGGGAAGTAACAGCGGCTGGGTGTTGTGCTAACCACAAAATCCTTACATATACCGAGGTTATAGAAACAGATTAATTCTACACTTTACCTGCTTCAATGGCCCATTTGGGTAAGGGAACTTTACTTATAAAGTCATAGAATAGTGTACCCACAAGTGTTTCTGTTCAACTTAGAAGTTTGACATTGCATTAATTTTACAAACTCTTTTCTGTTTCAGAAATTTTTTTTTTTTTACTTCTTAAATTATCTAATCTTGTTGATGATTGATAACAAAAAGCAGTTACTTCTTCAGTGTAATCAGTCATTATGTACTTTTTTACATCAACATCACCTGTAATGTTTTACTAGTTACAAATGTTTAGACAGCAGCAGAATGTCCAGATTTATGTAGTCAAACTTTAATTGAAATTAATGGAACATCTATTCTCGTCAGCTACCTTTATTTTTTATTTTGATAGCTGTGATATACAGGAATATTTTAGGATAAATTTTAAAAGTTAAACAACCTTATTTGGTAAAAATGTAGGACAGAAAGTTGATCGCACCATCATATGTCACAATCAATCCAGTAACAGAAAACATTTTTAAGCAAATGTTTCTTGATATTTTACATTTTAATTCTTTGTATTTTATTTTGTGACAAGTATAATTTCAATAATGATGCAATTTTGTCTTACCATTCTGATTATTTCATTTATGTAGCTTGACCTAACCAATGTCTCATTCCCTTTCTGATCATAGTCTCATTAAAAACTTTAATTTACTTGTCCATGTCAGATATTTGGTACCTTTTTGTTAAAATATCATATCTTTCCAAAACCAGGTGTGCTCACTGTGTCGAAAAGTAGCTGTAAAAAAAGAGAACATACGTAGTATTTTTGACAAGTTTAGAGTTTCAATAGACAGGTAAATTATGCTTTTTTTTTAAGAGTTAGCTACCCTATAATTATGCACTCATATAAATTTATACTTTTTAAACCTGAAATTAATTTACCTCTACTGAGAAAATTATTTTTAAATGTGGTCTAAAATATATTTGTATATATATGTAACAGAAAAATTATGTTTTTCTTTTTTTACATAACCTTATGTGGGGTTTTTAATTAAAGAATCTAATTTTTAATTTTCTGCTGCACTTTATTAACAGTGGTATAGATTATGGCCTAACTTTCTTGTATCCAGTAGCACATTTTACACTTAATTAACTACTTTTGTGTTATTTTAACTTGTATGCAATGCATATATTCAAAATTCTTAAATTCAATGTAAGATTAGACTTTGCACAAAATTGTGCAGCATTGTCGTGGGCATTGGTTTGAGAATACTTGGTGTAAGTGATACGTACTTCACATCTTTTTAAAAAATGAATCACATTTTTTTTTACTAATACGAAAAAAAATTAAAAACTGATAAATTTATAGATTTTATTGTGAAATTGCAAAAATAACAAAAAATTAGAATCAGAACCCGAACACCAAGATTATACAAGTACACACAGAAAATTGAATGCGCACAAAAGTTTATTTTTCTATTCTTTAATTCTTATTTATTTTTTCAAATCTTATTTCCCATCATTTATTAGAGAACTACTCAATGAGGAATACATTAAGTGCATACCAAAGAGGTCACAATACATTGATGACATGGAGCTACTTGGGCCAGTTTTTTGCAGAGGACAGCCAAGACCAGGAAAACGTTGTGGCCACAAACTTGGCACCATGATTAAATTTTGTGGTGTTCATTATTTTGCCATGGGAATTAAAAATTTTGGATTCTACAAAAATAATCAAGAGAAACTGGAATACTACAAAATGTGGAAGGCTGCTCCTTATGTTGTGGAGAATTTGACCATGGATGACATCAGAAAGTGCGGGGTTTTTTTTTTTTATTATTGTTATTAGTAATATTTGATTTCTACTAATCTACTAATCTATCAACTTTTTAATAGACATATGTTTATTTTTATTGGAATTTTTTCAGAAGAGGCAATATTTAAAAGAAGTTTAAAAATAGTGTTCTCTTTTTATTATAAATGTTAAATATTAGAATTTTTTAAAAATAAATAGCATGTAGGCTTCCTTAATTATAAAGAAAAATTAAATAATATTTTGACTTATGTTATGATTTTACAGATATTCTGATATACATCCTGATGACATTACTACTGCAGACATTGACGATGATGAATCCAGTGATGATGATGGCAACATGCCTGTTACCATTAAAAAAATCAATAACAGTGAAAATGACTCAGGCTTAGTTACAGATGACAGCTATACAACCTATTCAGATGACACTCTGGCTGATGA
This sequence comes from Bulinus truncatus, assembly GCA_021962125.1. Lineage (NCBI taxonomy): Eukaryota > Metazoa > Mollusca > Gastropoda > Planorbidae > Bulinus > Bulinus truncatus. Next base: position 1,762,564 of record JAGDYQ010000184.1, on the reverse strand, counting down.
AAAAAATTCAGTAACACGGGACGATATACTACAAGCACTTCCAGTGAAAGGTTCAGGGACAGACTCACTGTTGCGTAAAGCTGATTCTGAATTAGGAAAAGCTCCGTCGCTCAGCTCTAAAATGCTGGATGAGGTAAAACTGTTTGAAGAAGAATCTGTACAATCAGTACAATGTAGTGAAAGTGTGAGTGAAGATTCTTTTTAAGACTGAAAAAAAAATAACAAAAAGATATTACATTTTTTAGCATACTAGTACAGTATCTTTGAAGCTTATTGTGAAAAATATGTTGTGAAAAAAGAGATGTTTTCAGAAGACTACATTAAGTAAAAATGTTGGGAAATTAAAGGGCAAATATCAAAAAGATGAAGCACTTTAGTTTAACAAGATCTGTAAATTTTGGAAAATTAAAACAGAACAAATTAAATAGACCTGTCAAGTCATTGGTTCAGTCCTCTGGAATAAAGTAAGTGGACCTGTCAGGTCAATCCTCTGGAATAAAGTAAGTGGACCTGTCAGGTCAGTCCTCTGGAATAAAGTAAGTGGACCTGTCAGGTCAGTCCTCTGGAATACATGTATAAGGTTCTGATACAATTAAAAATCTTTTTTCTTTAATTCTGTTAATGTAAATATTTGAATGTTTTTGTCTTTGTCATGACATCTGATTAGGGCTGTACCTGATTCAAATTTTTAGATCCTGCAGGATCGGAACCGGAATCAAAATATTTGAATCCTGCCGGAATCGGAACAGGAACCGGATTTTACCGAATTAAATAGTAACTCTTCCGAACGAAGCAGTAATTTCTCGCCTAACATAAAAAAGATATAAGAATGAAAAATAGAATTAAAATTTAGTTTTTAAGTTCTAGATAGCAAAAAACAGTATTAACCATTTAGATCTTGAAGACTGTGACTAAAACCCCTTCCCCAATTTGAGTTAAGAAAGATAAGTCTGTCAAAACAACAGGTTCTTCGTTTTAAAAAAAATATTTTAATAAAGCTGTACCTAATTTAACTTGATTTTTATTACAATCAAACAAAGAAATGGGTAACATATCTTAGACAGTGTAATAAACATGTTTATTAATAAATGAATTCCAATATATATATATATATATATATATATATATATATATATATTTATACTGTGGCACCACCCGATAGCTTATTTTTCTTTAGTTTTCCATAGTGACGTCGCCGAACCGTGTTATTTCATTCATAATTTCATTTAAACCATTATCTGACTATTTCCCATAAAAACGCAAATTAAAATGCATTTCAAATCTAAATCAATATCACTTTAATGTTCAATTAAAAATGTATCTTCAAGTTATTAACTTAATTTGTGAGGAATTTTATCCAAAGCGTGACAAAATCCACTAAATTAAAAAATGTGCAGAAAAATAAATTATTGAACTATTTTTAAACTGTAAACACCCAAAAATAGATCGTTGTCTGCTCTTTAAAAAAAGTTAAACTTTGATAGCTAAATATAGTTTATAGTAAACACGGAATCAAAAGTAGCAGAAGATAAGGTGTCGTATTACTAGACCAGGGTCGGCAACCTTTTTGAGATGGAAGAGCCTAAAGTTATAATTTACAACTTTCTCAATTTTTAAAGAGCCACTAAATATGTTGTTTCAATATTACAGTATTTGATCAGGCCGCAATTGGACATCGAAAGAGCCACAACTTGACATCAAAAGAGCCGCAGGTTGCCGACCCCTGTACTAGACTAAATACGATTCAAATCTTCCTTTTTAATATATTTGTACTTACATATAGAACTAAAAGCGATCAACGTTATTGTAGTTTTAAAATCAAAGGAAGTTATTATTTTAATTTAATTGTATAGCGCTAAATATTTCAAAATTATGTTGCGCTAAAAAAATTTCTTACAAATTTTAAACAACAAAGAAATCCGGCTTAAATCTGGCACATTTTAACCGGAACCGGATTTGTTAAAACTGCCGGAATCTGGCTTAACGGGAACTGGAATCGGATTCCGGTACAGCCCTACATCTGATGCATGTATACTTTTTTTATCTTATGTACTGAATGCTAAATGGAATGAAAAGATTTGTTTTATTATTGAATATACTTCTATAATGTAAATGTTTCTTCTGTAATTTTAACTGTTTATTATTTTAGGAATCTTTCAATGTATAATTGTAATAATTTTAATATACAGATTTTAAATCCCAACATTTTACAAAAACTATTGAGAGATAGATTCAAAACATGTGATTACATTTGAATGTATTTTTATCTGCTTTTAATTTTCAAGGCCTCTAATTAAAATGATTTTAAAACATTCACTTTTTGCAATTATTGAAATAGTTAAAGCACAGTCCTTGGTTGGATCTATGCGTCGCGCAATCTAACAGAAATGAAAAGTGGCTATTTGTAGTTCACTACAAATAGTCTGGGACGTTATTGGTAGTTGACTACAAATAGTGTCGTCACATAGGGGCGCGCTATTCGTAGTTCATTCACTGACCTACATAATTGTATATGTGTAACTACGAAATGTTACCGCGGTTGTCTTGACAGTAAATTATTTATGTTTTCAATGTGTTTTTATTAAAATTCTGATTATTTTTAATCTGCCACGATAATTTTTGTTTACATTTTAAATATATAAAAAATCAAATGTAAACCGCATTATTTTTTGACCTTCTAAAAAAGAATCTACACATTTTCAACGTAAATATCAGTACTCTAATGTACAATGCCGTTCTTTTGAGTAGGCAAACCAGGCGAGTGCCCCACTATATATGCCATCCCCCACCCTTTCCAAATGTATCATTACCTAGGGCTATAAAACGTATTTTGTCTATGAAACCCCGCCCCATATCGGCCCCCTTAAAGACTTTTATACACCGGCATACGCATTATTATTCCGATGGTTCACTCCTGCCTTGATACAAATGATGAAATAGTGTAATTCATCACCTATTCTTGCACATCCACACAATGACCACCACCTTAAGTTTTGACGGGAAAATGATGACGCCTTCAGCGTGGGCGGTTTGTCTATAAGAGGCACCGTGCTGTGACTCAATGAGTACTAAGAGAAACAGCCAGTAATAGACCGGTTAATCACACACAGAGAAGACCCACAGTGAGACGAGTACCAGAGAGGACACAGTATGAACTCAATATAAGCATGTTTTATTACCCCTCCTCCATCTAAAGATGCCACCCAATAATGTGACAAAAGGTATTAAAATTGTGAAATATTGCCCCTAATAGTACCATATTTTCAGACTAGAAGATCCCCCCCCCCACCCTGAACAAACACACACACGTCAAACAGGGGGATACAATTTGGGTTCATCGTATAGTCGGGATGCAGTTTAGCAAGGCTAGATATTATTTTCTTGTTATAGTGATCTACAAACTGGGTGCGCCTTATAGTAAGTAAAATACTTTAAGTGCTGGTCAGGTTGGAGTGCAGTGGCGTCATTGGGGGAGGGGGGCAAGATTCTTACAATGATTAAATTAATTGGTTAAATCAATGGATTTTGATGACTTAATTGATGGAAAAATGAAAACCAGACGCTATCCCTTTATTTGCCCCCCCCCCAACATTTTGGTGAAAGGACGCTACTGTTGGAGTGCCTCACCCCCTTCGCCCCAACCTAATTACGCCATACGCCCAACATTCCCCCAACACAAACCTACATAGCTTTAACGAACATTTCCGAATTTGAGTAATTTTATTGTTGATTTTAAGTAAAAAAAGAATGTTTGGAGATTATAGAGCAATCGAATGACACTTAATAATAATACCTATGATAAGCTATAAATTAAAAAAAAATTCCTCTAATTGTGTCGAGATTCGAACCACCCCTCGGACATAAAAAACCTAACACTAATCTAGCCCCTTGACCACTCTACTACAGCTTCACTCACCTGTGATTTGTTTTTTAAGGTTAAGAGCTAAGGTAAATTGTTAACATCTAACTGCGCATGCGCGAACTACAAATAGGGGGTATCAAGGTGGTTGAATACATGGAGACGGCGTCTGCTATCAGAAGGTACCAAGCGGCTGAATACAGTGGGCGTAGCCTATCGCCGCCATGTTCGACTCAAAACATTCCACCAGCTTTCATTACGATACCAGTTTTCTCATTCTAGAAACGACTCCAATGAGCTTTCTATTTTGTCATCACTTTTTTTCTAAAGTCTGCTAAGGCCCTAGTTAATTTCTAGTGGACTAGTTATTATAATGTGTCAACTACAAAGCGCTGTAGTCTATGTAAAGCTATTTACATGATCAGCTAATAGAGGCCTATAAAGCTTATATTATACGCTATATCGAAATTAAGCCAGGGTAAAAATTGTATTTTTACATAGTACATAATATTTTGAATTTATACTTTAATATTTATTGCAAAGTATTTGATCAAACAATGAAAAATGGCTAGCACTAAGCAGCGTAAACTAGACTAAAAACAATCCTGTCAATATTGCCTTTCGAAGCAATCAGTAAATCAAATGATAGCAACAAACTATCGATACACACAGACCCGCTGAGAGAGGGGCATGGGGGGAAATGCCCAGGGGCCCGGCGAGTATTAGGGGCCCAGACAGAGCTGGCCAATCAACTTTTGAAAATATTATTATCAGCACGATGGGGAGGCCTGGATGCACATTTAAAAAGCCAATAAAACCTGTTTTACGACAAGAATCAAACATGAGCCTGCCATTTGGCGATTCACGTAGACCAGCTATCTATGTCTTCGCATTGCACCGTATCAATATTTATGTACATTGTGAAACGTTGTTGAAATCGTGGGGATATTGTGTTACATTGTAGTACATTGTGGATTATGTGGTACATTGTGGTGCATTGTGGGACATTCTGATACATTGTGCTACATTCTGATACATTGTATAGTACATTGTTGGACATTGTGGTACATTCTGTTTCATTGTGGTACATATTGTGGTACATTGTGGGACATTCTGGTACATTGTTTCATTGTGGTACATTGTGGGACATTGTGATACATTGTGGGACATTCTGGTACATTCTGTGTCATTTTGGTACATTGTGGGACATTGTGGTACATTGTGGGACAATCCGTTTCATTGTGGTACATTGTGGGACATTCTGGTACATTCCGTTTCATTGTGTGACATTGTGGGACATTCTGGTACATTCTGTTTCATTGTGGTACATTGTGGGACATTCTGGTACATTGTTTCATTGTGGTACATTGTGGGACATTCTGGTACATTCTGTGTCATTTTGGTACATTGTGGGACATTGTGGTACATTGTGGGACAATCCGTTTCATTGTGGTACATTGTGGGACATTCTGGTACATTCCGTTTCATTGTGTGACATTGTGGTACATTGTGGGACATTCTGGTACATTTTGTTTCATTGTGGTACATTGTGGGACATTCTGGTACATTCCGTTTCATTGTGTGACATTGTGGTACATTGTGGGACATTCTGGTACATTTTGTTTCATTGTGGTACATTGTGGGACATTGTGGTACATTGTGGAACATTCTGGTACATCCTGTTTCATTGTGGTACATTGTGGGACATTCTGTTTCATTGTGGTACATTGTGGGACATTGTTGTACATTCTGGTACATTCTGTTTCATTGTGGTACATTGTGGGACATTGTGGTACATTGGGGGACATTGTGGGGCATTCCGTTTCATTGTGGTACATTGTGGTACATTGTGGGACATTCTGGTACATTCCGTTTCATTGAGGTACATTGTGGGACATTCTGGTACATTCCGTTTCATTGAGGTACATTGTGGGACATTCTGGTACATTCTGTTTCATTCTCTCAATGCCACCTAATCCATTGATTAAAGCATAGCCAACATGCAACTTAAATGAGCCATTGACGACAACAATCATAAACGTTAGGCTCTCTTTTTGCCAACGGCATTGTGTCATCATCTAGATGTTTATTGCATATCACAACAGCATTACTTTACAGCAACAGTATTAAGCACAAACAAATTAACTAATTAGCATTACTATTATAGTGACTAACTGATGAAGCAGTATCCCGTTTTCTTGTCGTCGTTGTGTACAACCGTACGCCAAACAAGAGGGCATTTATTACTTTTTTAAAAATTATAACACAGTGTTTTATAACGTTCAAAATAGTACAATAATATAACATACACACTACACATGAGTCGAACATGGCGGCGATAGGCAACGCCCACTGGTTTCAGCCTAGTGACGTCATGCCGCCTCCAGTAATTCAACGTCGATCTATAGTTCTTTATATCTATGGCCGGCGTAGCCAAATTTGACCGTAAATTGAGTCAATTGACATTTGCGGCTGATTTTAGGCAGATTACGAAAAATTTAGCTAAAATTCGACTGACGCCTAGACAATATATTGAATTGATAAAACTTCAGCAATAAAACAATTTTACAATACTTGGGAAAAGTTTTATTATTTAAAATAACAGAAATAAACAGTTGTATAATATATGCTGTGCTACTAATACAGTACATGAATACATTCCACTCATTCAGTTTCTGGCTCTCAATACCTTAATAAGCACTTAAAATACCAGTTTATAATTGTCATGAATAAAACAAACACGATGTAGTTTATCAGCTGTTAGACTTAATCATTTGCTGTTCATTACCAAACACATTGATATTTTTTGGCAGTAACCAGGCAGATTTAATATAATGCTTAGTTGGTAGTAAAATATGTCCAAGGCAGCGTAACCCACGGCGAAACAATTTCATTATACACTGTATGCTAGCAGAAGCGCAACAAGACCAAACTTTCGGAGGATGGGGCAAAAAAAAATCACTTGTATTAAAAAATCACATTATTTATATATTTTAAAAAAATTAATTTTGGACTAATATTTTAATATTTTTTTTATTTCGGAGGGGGCCAATGCCCCCCCCCCCCCAGTTGCGCCACTGTATGCTAGTACCGTAACTAGTGACTAGTGGCGTAGTGCATGTAGCCTACAAGCCCTACATCATGCCTACATGTATTTCTCACAGGTATTATTATTATTTTTTTTTGGGGGGGGGGGGGGGTCTTTATTTGCAGTACATTCCCTTAGTAAGGGACGGTACTCGAAAGAATAAAATTCTCATGCTTCAGTAATTATTGAACGTATCAATCAAAAACACCAACATATTTATATTATTCAAGTTATATTTCCCAGATTCAAACTGTCGGTAAGATAATGATTTTTTATATCCAATTTAAATAAAAACTTTTAATTGGACGGTAGATATGACTTATGTAAGGTCAATACACAATAAGTTATACGTTTTTTAGACTAAATTGTCTAAGTGAAGTCCAACTTCTCCAACCTCCAACGCACTGGCTCCGGATACGTCAAAGACGTACGACGTATTTTTTTTTCGGGATACGTCAACAGAATGAACTCTTATGATTTAAAGTTATTTTCTTTTCGCGGGAAATTGCATAGCCGAGAAATTTTTCTAATTATACATTAAAATGATAGCCCAGTTTGTGTGGCGTGCTGGTAAAGTTGGTTGTTCTCTTCACCGTGACCCAGTTTGGCTAACTATGTGCGTGTTCGATTCCTCTGAGAGACATGATTTTTTTTTTTCAGATTTTATTTTTCAGGATCAGGGTTAGGGATAGGGGGTTAGGGATAGGGTGTGGAGCAATATCTATTGATGGTCCCCGAAAAAAAAATATGGGAGACATACATTTTTTTTTTTTCAGAATTAGGGTTAGGGATAGGGTTAGGGTGTGGAGCAATATCTATTTATGGTCCCCGAAAAAAAAAATATCTCCGATTATTAACAGTAAATGACGTCATCAACGTCTGCCGTAAATAAGAGTTCTCATTCATTCTGTTTACTCTTTAAACGTGTTAAAACGATCGCCGATTTTGAGCACCATCATTGTGTGTAATATCATAATATAAACTGCATTTCCTTAAAAGAATAACTCTAAATCCATAAGAGTTCATTCTGTTGACTGATTTCCCAAAAAAATCAATCCGCTGGGACGTCTTCAGACGTATCCGGAGCCAATCACGTTATGGTCAGACTAAGTCAAGTCTAAGACGGTAATTTTAAATAGATAAGTTACTAGTACTAAGAAAGATTACTAAGACTAGTAAGACTTAAATCATATTATGCTAGTCATAGGCTAATACGATTAGTCTTAGAAGTTTACTCATTAATGTTTAATTATTTAAAATTTAATTTACTATTTAGTCATTTTTAGAACGCAGTGGCTCCGTATACGACCGATCGTACTGCGTATTTTTTTTTTGGGACACGACCAGCAAACTTTGATGATGTCAGTAAACAGAATGAACTCTTATGATTTAAAGTTATTTTCTTTTCGCGGGAACGAGCAATTTTTTCTAATTATACATTAAAATTGTAACTTAGTTTGTGTGTCGTGCTGGCACAATGGTTAAGCCGTTTGGACGTGACTCACTTTTATGCTGACTATATCCTGGTTCAATTCCTCTCAGAAACATAACGTTTTTATTGTGTTTTTTTTTTCAGAATGTATCCTTTTAGTTGTTTTAATGAAAAGTAACTAATTAGATCTCTTTGACATTTTTTAAAATTGAAATAATGTATCCTTTAGGATGTTGTAAGAAAAAGAAACAACAACTAATTAGGTTTTTTAACTATTTCATAACTTAAAAAAAAAAAATTTTTGAAAATATGTATCAAAGCTGAACACAGAGGCGTAACAAGGAGGGGGGGGGGTCCAAAATCGAAAGTCCCGCCGGGCTCCAGCTTGAGGGGAGCCCCCAAAATTATTTTTTACATTAAATATTAAGTACATAATCTCATGTCATGGTATCGAATGTCAAAATGCAAGGCCCCCAAATCCTAGGTTCGGCAATGGCTTTACAATAGTCTATCTTCCTTTGCAGGGTACAGCAAGTCCTAAATATTACCTAACTTTTCCTTACCATCATTTTTGCGTCACACTTTAAAAAATTCAGAGTCGCCTACATATTTAAAATTTACTAAATAATAATAAGATTAAGAAACGAAAATAGAAGGGGTGGGGAAACATTTATAACCGAGAATTGAACCAAATACTGACGGAGACGAATTAACGAGTGTTAGCTTTCTGGGGGGGGGGGGGTGCGATAGATACTAATTTAGTGCATAATTTTTTGTTTTATTCGTCCGACTTTATTAGGCTTGGGCAGACCCGAAAAAAGTAATAAAGAATAACTCTGTGCATGCGCACATCTTTACTCTTAGTCTTAGACATATATCCTGACAACTAAAATATATAATTCAAAGCCTTATTTATTTTTAAAAAAATAAATATTATAAAAATATCTCCGATTATTAACAGCAAATGACTTTATTAGGCTTGGACAGACCCGAAAAAAATTAATGCCAAATATAAAAATATCTCCGATTATTAACAGCAAATGACGTCATCAACGTCTGCAGTAAATAAGAGTTCTAATTGATTTTGTTTACTGACGTCATCAAAATTTGCTGGTCGTGTTCCGAAAAAAAAAATATGTAGTACGATTGGTCGTATATGGAGCCACTGCGTTTTTAGAAAGTTTAATAATGTTGAAATAAAAGTAAACTCATGATAATATTTGAATGCCTTGCTTGTGGTGGTTTCACCATGTAAATGTAATCTCATTCATATTCCCCATGACCAGGCTGTTAACAATACTCTTAAATTGTATCGTCAATACCAGTACCAATACTTCATGAAAATAGTATCGCCAATACCAATACAAATACTCAAGTAAAAGTGTATTGCCAAAATCGATACCAATACAATACCAATACTTTTGAGAACAACAAAATATTTAAGTAAAAACAATAAAATACAATGTCGAAGCACAATTTTAATGCTAATCTCTTCACAACTTGGCAGCAAGTAAGAAGACCATCATTTCAAAACGATCATTGCTTAGCCTAGAACGTAATGGCATAAAAACATGCCCACCCAATGAAAACAGGCGCTCAACTGCACATAGCAGCATTTCTGATGATTTATCTTCAAGATATCTGTCTACTTCAGCAGAACTGTTACTATTAAGCAATTCATAGTTGTTCTGCCGCCGTGCAGTAAATCAAGCAAAAAAATATCAGTAGATTCAGATATCTGTACTGTTGACAGTACTGAAGCTGCACAACACTGCCGAGTAAGGTGAGTGGGAACTGCACTCAGTGCACTGCAGGCACGCTTTAAAGCTTTAAGGATTGTACAACTTCAGCCATGTGATCCAAGTTGTCTTGGTGGGGAGGTGGGTGGTGTTAATATTGGTAGGGCTGATGGCTATGATTACTAGTAGTGATTGAATTTATGTAGATTACTTATAAAACAATGTATTAAAATCATTATTGTTTATCTGCAATTAGCTAATAGTGGCAATAGAAAAGTATTGGTATGGAGTATCGAAAATTTTTCGTTTAAAATGTATCGGCGATACATAAATCAATACTTGATACAAAAAGGATCTGCAATAAAGCAACCAATACTAAAAAAAAGTATCGCCAATACTGTATTGGCCGATTTCGATACTAACAACCCTGCCCATGACCATGTCAGTAACCATGTCCTTAGTTTTAGCCTTAGCTTAGGGCCCTGACCCTGTCTAGTACAATAAAGTGATTAGCTATAAATGGGCTCAATGACAAAAACTGAATACTTAAATTAATGTACATGTTGAAAGTATCACATTAGATGTTTTTTTACATTTTTTTATTATTGTTCTAAGGCAGAGGTTTTCAACCTGTGGTCCGCGGACCCCCCCGGGGTCCGCGGGGAGCTTCAAAGGGGTTCGTGGGCAAGTCAATGAAATTAGGGATGTTCTCATATAAAATATGCTTGGTTTATTGATTGGTTAGCTATTAGCTAAACAAAAAATTACAAGCTATGCCAATGTTTCAGGTACAGACAACAATATGCAGAATTGAAAATTTCGCTAGCATTTGCTTATGCTACCTGAAATATGAGTGCATACTACATGTAGTTGTGTAATGTGTAGTGAGTTTTTGAGTCATGATATCTTGGTAATAATTCTTACTTGCTCAGCTCTGGCATCACTGTTAAAACATCCGCAAGTGCGAAACCGTGTGTATTGTTGATAAATAGTCTGGTTGATCATGCTGTAATGTTTTTATAACATACTTTGGAAGGGCGGAAATGCGCCATAGATACTGTGAGATTACTATGTCGGTCATGTTTGGAGAGAGTTTGTATTAATAGGTGACACATACCTGGGAAAAAGATGACCTGGTTAGGCTGGAATACAAGCAAGGCTTAGCGCCCTTGTGTTTTCAAGCGATAAATGTTGTGATGAGCTAATTATCTACTGTCTGGTATCGTATGTATGGCGCCAAACTCCTACATGTGCTTGGTTAGTGTGACAAAGAATCAGTGTCCCAAAGTTTCTAGGTTGATCATTGTATTTACAAGAATATAGATTAAACATTGTATTTTTAAGAATATGGATCATTGGCCTTGGGTCAGGGATGTGAGTTAATTAATTAGTTTGTCACTAAATTACACAAGTTCAGGGTTACTACTGTTTTGACTGAAATAACAGAATATCCCCAATGAGGGACGGACCAATCAGAGACAACAACATAGGTGAGAAGACACAGTCATTAGGGTCTTATAAAAGGAGTTAAAAGATCTTTTGATAGGTATAGAGATTGGAAGAGAGAAAGAGAGGGGAGGAGGAGAACAGAGTGTTACAGACATACAGTTCGACAAAAATAGGCAGCCCACGGGATAGAGTAGTGATGCTTCAGTGAATATGTATCTTGGATTGTATAGTTTCATGCTAATTATATTATGAAATTATATTTTGTGTAATCGTCATATAAAGTACATGAATAGGTCTTGGCAGTTTAAATCATTTATTTGTGATGTCTGTGAATAAGTACACACTTAGAAAAAGTGTCAATCGCTACCAGAGAAGTGCAGACAGACACTTATCATCACAATAACGCACAAAGTATAACTAATAATACGAATATTAATGACACCTAGTAGCATGAATACATTTGTGAAGAGGACAACTGACCAGAACCTGGAAGATTCTGATTATCAAGCAGCCAAAGATGAACGAAAAAGAAAGCGATGCAAGTATAATCCAGAATATAACCTATTTAACTGGCTGCGAACAAGAACCATTGGTCGAATTGTCGTCCGACAGGACACTGCGCTTGCAGTTCAGCAGACTGCCACTGTTGTCGTTCTGGCTAGCATGTTTCCAGGAGTACTCGCTGCTGTCAGACAAAGTATCAATGTCCTGCTACAATTTTCTATGACGTACTTGTGTATAACTGCATTCTCTGCTGTTACTGCGGTGAAGACCAAGTACAGGTCCAGACTGGACATTGAGCATGAAATACGCATATGTTTATCACGCATACCACCATGTTTGGACAAAATCTGTAGTGCAAAACAGGCAAAGCCTTCCCACTGAACAGTGGACTGTGTAACAGACATACCAGTGGAATAAATACTCGGTGAGTGTTATTTGGATAGATAGCTATTCCCGTATTTAAAATGACTTTTACATGATGTTCGTTTAACTTAGGCTAGGCCTACCGTTTATCAGAATTTAAGTAGGTTACATCCATGAACTTAATAATACATATTAGGGGCCAACCTGAGGTACGAAAAGTCGAAGCCATGGTGCCTTTGGCTCTGGGGGTCCGTCACCCGAACTTGGTATGTCTGTGGGGTCCGCAGGTTAAAAAAGGTAGAAAACCTCTGTTCTAAGGGATGACATCAAAGACAATGGATACACAATAAGCAATATATAAGATAGACTGTCATAAGAAAACCTTGGTGATAAACGTTTTACAAACTAGCATTCAAGTGTAATAAATGAAGGCATAGCATTAGTATATTTCATGAATGTGAATTTTTACATTATTATGAACTGAAATGAGTGCAGATGACAAGAAATTGTTTTTATAACATTTCTGTATGTTAGTTTTCTCAAAGTCAATTGATGGCAAGAATATTTCACTCCACCAAGAAATGTTTTCTATTAAATTTTATACATTCTTATTAAATAATTAGAACAGTTTTAAATATGAAAAAATAAAGTCATTGGATAACTTAGCTAAACATAAATGGTCTAAATAAATGACGTAACTCGTGAAATTGATTTTTAACAAAGTGAAAACATATATGCAAGTTATATACTATATACTAAGGACTATAACGGGTATATTAAATATATAACCCACAAATAATTTGAAAGATCACTATCTCTCCATTACATAATTGCATCTTATAAGACAGTTCAGATTCCCACCCCTAATTAATTGTATAAAAGAGGTTAAAAGTTTTTTAGAAGAGTTTTATTGTGCTGGTAAAGGTTGTTGAGCTATTAAGAAAAATATAGCTTTAATCAATACACCCATACCTCACTTTACGGCCTAAATACGTTCCACGAAATTTGGCCACTAAGTGAAAAGCCTTATAGAGAATCAATTGTTCTAGTACAAATCCATACTAATTCAATGAGATCGGTTCCAAGTTGTTTAAACATGTAACATGGTTTATCATTCAAAATGTATTTTCTCTTTTTATTTCATTTAAATTAAAGCTACATACATTTGTACATAAAATAATAACAAACTCCAACAATCAACAATAGTCTATAAACAAAAATGAAACAATTTCATGTTACATAAAATATAAATATGTATAATTTTTTTTTAAAATGAAGAAATGGTAACCTGCAGATCAATGACGTCATCATTTTTCGCTGGTAAGGATGGGCCTGGCTTTCAGTAATTGTCCAACATTATTTGTCTTGCCTTCTTGTCTAGTTCATTCTTCAATGAGTTATAACTGCTAATGGCTGAGTTAATTCCTTGAGAAATTGAGCACTACGTCTGATGTCAGGATCGTTTTCAAGGAGGAGGGTCCCTATCAGCTTCAAGTAGAGCAAGCACATGACGTTCGTTCAAACCTTCCAAGCCGAAATCTTCTACTAGATCAAAATTTTTTGCCTAATTTCAGGAAGAAAATTAATTTCTGTACGCAGTGCCAAACCAAGGGATTATAGGGCCCCTCATTGGAGGTCCCTGCATTTTGACATTCGACAATATGACATGAGAAAATGAACTTTATATTTAATGTAAAAAATATTTGGGGGCCACACAAGCTAAGGCTGGGGGGACTTTTGAATTTGGACCCCCTCCCTAGGTACGCTTCTGTCTGCATCAGTATTTTTTTACACATTCTGGCCATTTTTTTTCCCATATATGGTTCATTGTTGTAAATTTTAATTCCTTCCATCATTCACTGATGCTGTCAACAGTATCCTTAATGTTATAGTTTTTCCCAAAATGTTTTAATTGAAGATTCACCATTGGTTCCCTTATGCTGAGTTGTCGGAAAGTTCGGTGTAGGTAATGTGCCTTAAAAGTGCCTATTGCACCCTTATCCATTGGTTGGATTAGTGCTGTTGTATTTTTCGGAAGGTACTCAATCATGAAATCTTCAGATAGTTCGGATAAATTAGGTAGGATGCCCTGGTGCATTATACAAAATAATCAATATTTTTTCACTTTTGTACAAAAGTGTTTTTTTTTGGCCGTTATAGCGAAACATTTTAGGCCGTAAATCGAAAACGTGGCATAAATGATGAAGGCCGTTACAGCGAAATGCAGTATAAAGAGCACCGTATAGCGAGGTATGAGTGTACTAATATGATTTTTATTTTTTTCAAACTCATGAGATAATAACAGATGTAGCCTTCATAAATAATATCATACTATATATCACATAATGTACTTCTTTTCCTCTTTGCTATGCCACAAAACTTTTACCATTACAAGAATTATTTTTTTATATAATGAGAATCCAATACACTATATTACTGTAGTTTTAATTTTGTGCATACATCTTAACTTGTTAGCACAGAACAGAATAATCAAGATTAAGCTCTTTTGTGCCACTATTTAAATTTCTATGGGGAAATTTAAAAAAAAAACATGTATGTAGATTTTGTTTTCATGTGTACAGCTATAGGAACCATTTTCATTTAGGGTGGTATATTTATTTATTTTTTTCATATTTTCTGTTTGGCTCTTTTTTTAGAGCATTTTCGAAAAAAAAAATGCTCTATTGTCCCCGTTTTGTCTGTCTGTCTGTCTGTCTGTCCGTCATCACCCTAGATCTCAACAACCATAAGTCCTAGACCCATGATGTATTTATGATTTTGTAGGTCTTGGCCTGCCATGTGTGCAGCAAAAGTTCATTTCACGATCTGACCTCTGAGGGCCGTAAAAGGGGGCTTATAAAGTACTGTTTTTTACTATATAAGCTATATTAACAATGGAGCGCCCTAGATCTCAGCAACCATAAGTCCTAACCCATGATGTATATATTATTTTGTAGGTCTTGGCCTGCCCTGTGTACATCAAAAGTCTATTTCGCGATCTGACCTCTCAGAGCCAAAATATAAGAGTTTCTTATATACCGTTTTTGCTTATATTTTAAATAATAAAAGCTAATCAAAGGGGCGTAATCATTATTTATTTTTGTAATAGTTATTCAACATGATTACTTCCCTCTCTAAATTTATCAAAATTCATGCGCGTGGAGCAATATTTATGGCTGTAACCCGGAAAAAAAAATACGGATTTCGTCCGGCGTAACCGAAAATGCTCTAAAATGTCCTTTGTCCGAAACGGAAAAGACTTAAATTGCTTGTTTATGTGTTGATAAATATTTTATAATTTAGCACTCAAGTGATCAATGACATGATAAGTGAAGTGTTTAACTCATAGAAAGTGATTCATTGATTTCATTGGATTTCTCTTCATGAACTAATTCTATGAAATCATTGAATTTTCTTTTTCCAATAGCTACTAGCATTAAACACCTTTTATTCTTACTTTGCTGATAAACTGAAAATGATTTTGGCCACTGATGTATTGAAATAACTTAGTAGAAAGTTTCAACCTTGTGTGTAAAATTTCTGTTCGGAAGTGTTCCCATCCCATATTAGAAAAAAAAGAAATTTAAAAGATGCCATATTGTACTTTCTCATGCAGGTGTTGACTACAGATTACGTAATATGCTATTTACTTAAGAATAACTTTTTTTTTCTGAATTTTTTTAAAAATTTTATCTTACATTTCTGGGTGTTTTTTTTAAGGCATTACATCTCTTAATCTTTTTTACAATAATTTGTAAAAACTCATCCTGTTTTATATTTGATTTCATTGTAAGATATTTTACTTTTTTGTTAAACAAAATATTTGATAGTTTAAAAATTACTTAAGAAAATTTTTTTTTTTTGCATGTAAGTTTTTATTTTTTTTAAATTTTTTTAAGTTTTATTGTTTCTTCGATTATATTCCACTTTGAATTAGAGCCATATTGTACTGAATATTTCATCAAAGCTGGGTGAATTATTGAACTTTCATTGAGTTAAAATTGGTGGGGAGTTGCGTTCTTAGCATAGACTTCTTAATAGTAACCTGGACAGACAACTAAACAACATATTTTAACGCATCGGACCTCGAGAGGCCAATGTTTAAATTTATCTGTGGCATGCCTCCCTTCTGAACCCATCTATAAATAGTCTTGCAGGCTGATGTAATAATAAGAAGTTATTACAGTACCTTTATTTTTGTTTCTTTGTTTAGTGATATATTTTAATTTATCGTGAATTTGATATTTGTCTTCAAGTTTATATTGTAATTTCGGGCGTCATATTGAAGTGGAAGAAGGTATGTTAGTTTTATAATTTTTTAAATTGAAATATTTGTTGTCATTTTTAAAGCTTAAATTGAAATATTTATTGGCATTTTAAAGCTTAACATGTTTTTATTACAGGGTTCATAGTTGTATTAAAATGTTTATTAAAATCAGTCAAAAAACAAATATCTTAAATCAATTAATTTTGTTGACCGTTTCATTTTTTGTT
Source organism: Bulinus truncatus (assembly GCA_021962125.1). Lineage (NCBI taxonomy): Eukaryota > Metazoa > Mollusca > Gastropoda > Planorbidae > Bulinus > Bulinus truncatus. Next base: position 1,745,636 of record JAGDYQ010000184.1, on the reverse strand, counting down.
TCAGAATGGTTAACAAATGTTCTATTTTTGGGTGTAAATCCGGTTATGAAACCAACAGCGAAAACCAAGTAAACATCAGCATGCACAAATATCCACTGTCGGATAAACAGTTATGTGATTAATGGATAAGAGCAAACCCCAGAAAGAACTTTGTGCCAACCATCTACTCCAGAGTTTGTTCTCTTCATTTTCACTAGTCTGATTTCATTTGTGAATCTATGGATTCAAACTTGACAAGAGTTATTCGTAAGCGAAAGCGAGGAAATTATGCCATTGTCAAACATCTCAAACCATTTTTCCCAATGCACCTAAGTATCTGACAACACCAACGACACGTCGGTCAACAACGTTATCATCATCTGAACAACGACGTCAATCTGTAAACTGCAGACTGGAACAGCTTTTCGAAAGGAATCAACAGGAAGAAAATATCGAAAAAGAAGATCTACATCAAATTTTTGAAAAGATGTCTAAAGAAATTTTGCCTTCTGGATACTTCATGAACATGGTGGATAATAATTTAGTAATATATAAAATAGACATCAATAGTTCATCACCTGCCATCTCTACTTCATTGAAAATCAACACTGACAAATCTTTTCAAATTTTCATCAACAATAATGCCATACCAACTTCTAAATATAACGATGTTGTTAAAAAAGGACTGCAAAAAACATCAGACGTTAGCAACCTTATGTCACGGATTAATTTTTTGATGGAGAACAAACATGCTGAAGATAATTTAGCATTGGATGAAGCCATCGCATCAGTGCAATATTTGATTGATAATGAAAGTCATCAACAAATGAACACTTTAAATTTTTTGAAAGAACAGTTGATGCTGTTGAAAAACAAGAAACATGGTCAGCATTATTCTCCCAAATTGATGGTTATGACTTTTTTGATGCACTCCATAAGTCCATCTGCTTATTTGTTTTTGAAAGAAGAGGAAATGTTGATGTTACCTTCTGTGTCGACGATTAAAAAAGGTAACAAAAATATTCAACAAAAAAACCAGTTTGACCAACGAAAACTATTTAATGATGAGGTTTTCTCAGTTGAATGAATACAAACGAAATGTTGCTCTGATTATAGACGAGATATATGTTTCAAAAAGAATTGAATTTTCCGGTGGGGAATATCTTGGACTAACGTCAGATGGTAAAGTTGCCAGCACCATGCTTTGCTTCATGGTAAAATCTGGAAATCGCTATCTGGAAATTACAAAGATCTAGTTTCCATTTATCCAATATCTAATTTAACAGCTGAGAAACAATACAACTGCTACAACGAAGTTATGGCTTTGTTAAGAAGCATAAATTTCAATGTTGTCACAATTATTGTCGACAACTCTGCGGTCAACAGGAAATTTTACAAAGATTGCCTATGCACAGGGGAGATTCAAAACAGCATTATCGATGAAGTAACAGGGAAACCGATATTTCTGTTGTTTGATCCTGTACACAACGTCAAAAACGTGTACAACAATTTTCAAAATAGAAAACTGTTCATATGCCCGGACATGGCTAACAGCAATAATGGCAGAATTACAGCAAATTTCAACCACATTGCTCAACTTTTTTATAAAGAGCAAGCAATGTCTCTTAAAAAAAGCTCACAAGCTGACCAAAACATCTATTGACCTAAGCAACATTGAAAGAATTTCTGCAAAACAAGCCCATTCAGTTTTCCATGAAACTACTAGAAATGCTCTGTATTATTATTCAGATAATAATCCTGGATGGAAGTCAACTGGTGATTTCGTTTCTATAATTTTAGAAATGTGGGACATATTAAATGTGAAGTCGCAAACCAAAGGCTACCACAAAAGAAACAGTTCCATGGACCCAGTTCGATCTTCCACTGATTGGAAACTAGAAAAACTGAAAGATTTTTGCAATTTTCTCCAAGTTTGGGAACATTCACTCGAACCTCGATTAAGTAAAGAAACATTCACAGCACTCAAGCAAACTACCAGATCCATAGTTTTGTGCGCTAAATACATTATTGATGAATTAGGATTCAATTTCGTTCTTTTGGGCAATTTGCAGTCAGACGCCATTGAATCCAGGTTTGGGTGGATGAGGATGATGGCGGGCAGCAATTATTATATTTCCTGCAGGCAAGCTGAGGAAAGTGATAAAAAAATACAAGCAATTTCGCTGCTAAAGCATTCAGGTTTCAGGTTTGAAGAAGTGGAAAAATTTGTTATTCCCACCAACGACGAAGATAAAGAAGACTTGGAGAAAATAGCTTGTGAATTGTCTGAATGTTTGCATTTAAAGAATTTGAACGAAGATGAAAGTTCAACACTCTCGTATATTTGTGGTGCCGTATGCCATTCCGTCTGTCACACCACCAAGTGTTCGTCATGTGAAATGTACTTGTTCAACAATGACAAAAATGAACCTCAAGGTTTCAACATGAAGTACATCAACCAAATTAATAGAGGCGATTTAAACATCCCATCCGATTTTGCCTGGAGGTCTTGTGTTCATGCCTATTCAGTTTTCCAAGAAATATAAGCATCTCACCAAGTTTTTGAACGGTTCATTTTAGTTGATAACCAGTTGGCTATGTTTCAAAAAATCGCTGAAAGAATCTTTGTTTAGGCTGATTTGGATTTCATACTCTGGATATCATGTTATTGTGATAAAGGTCATGACTTAAAATATTTCATTACAAAGTCACTTTTTAATACTTTCAGCAAAAATTTAGTAAAAACTATTTCTGATGATGTTAAAAAAAACCGAAGGAAGTTAAAAAAAATTGTGTTAATGTGAAATATGTGTTTGTTCTTTCTTTAAATAAAAAAAAAACCTAATGTAAACATTAAGCAATACAACGCATCCAATAATTGAATAAATACGTCAGCCTCTCGAGGTCCGGCCTTCATTTAGTTGTCTGTCCAGGTTACTATTAAGAAGTCTATGGTTCTTAGGAAGGTGAAATTACAAAGGCCGATAATTCAGCCAAGAATGCTAACAGGGGCGATAACGACGTATTTGGTTCTATCATAATCACTGTTTGTGTGGATTATTTTTTTACGCTTTGTATTGGAATTCCAGCAATTCTCAGAGTTCAATTTCTTAGCTGACTAAGCACTACTACTGTTCCGGTACCCCGCTGTATATATTAGTCCCTGGAAAGGGAAGGGTGGGACGGGGTGTCTAAAGCTGACGTTAGCTGGGTTGTCATTTACTTACTACTTAAAACTGTTCAAGTTTTGGCCAGCAGATAATCGATCTATGTTTGCTTATAATTTATAATGTAGAGTCGACACAATGGGGCAGATACTTTACTCCACGGGTCCCGCCACTTACAGATTGTGGTATCGATAAAATCAGTTGACTGTAGCAGAAGACTGAGTTGAGGCGGAAATACACACACACACACATCTCCATGTCGTTCATTTATAGATTTTCTGGTGCCCTTTTTTTTAAGAATTTAAAAAACACATTGACAGTATAATGTAGAACAAGTTGTAGCTCTTGTTTAGACATTTGCGTATTACACCGGCCATTTGTCAGAGAGGTACAAAATTAAAACACGAGCACACACACAACCCTGTTCTCATATTGTACAACAAAGGCTTACAACGATTACAGTGTTTTTGTATAATATCGACAGGGCATCGTATTTCATTGTGTACACGTCTAGTTGCGTACATGCACGGCCGTTCATTGTTGGCTGACATGTCACACGGACCAGAGCCAGTGTTGACTCCTGTCACATTCCTTTGATCGTCATTTTTATTACCTAATTCCGCATTGTCTCTTCTAATAAACGAGCTGTCGGTCCAAAAAATGCAATTTACTGCAGGCACTTAAAATAAGATTTCTTGGTTGGATGATCAGTAGCTTGGTCTGTTGTTAGTGGTCGGCGTACTGTTATAACTTTGTTGTAAAATGTAGGCCTATGTTATCTGTATAAACCATTTTGACAATTCATCTGTGGCTTTCTCATTGCCTCAGATTATTTCCTCTTTACCCCATTCGAGGTAATTTACCCTGGTTTGTTACCTTTTGATCTACGTCATCTTTCATTCATACTCTTAATTAAATAATGGTATTTTGCTTCTTTTGGAAGACTAAAAAGTGTAGTTCTGAATGTGAGAGGCAATGATAGGAGGAGAGGGGTATATTTCCAATAGTAGAAGTTTCTTAAGACTCCAATTAGAAAGCCTTATGTTGCTAAGTGAGACAGCAGCAAGCATCTCAGTAATTTGTTAAGGGTGATATCTTAAAATGTTCTCTAAATATCTGATGGCGCCGTGTCCCTCTACAACAACATGCTACCACCTCCTCCTCTACCAGCAGGGATGCCGCCAATTAATCATGGTCCACTGACCCATCTCCACCAAATGGGAGGGGGGCCCTCCAAACAAAAAACGCCCACCATTCTTTGTATATAACCTATTACTTGACCCAGAGGTGCTCCTAGTGACACCCGGGCCTATGACCCCCTACCCCCACGGCAGCCCTACTACCCGTCTCTCATTTTTCACATGGTCGTGTCGAAGTCGAAGCGTGAAACAGAACTTTTAGAATGTTCACATTTACTGAGTTTTTTTTTTAGAGAAGTTAAAGTAGCTGATGGTAATCAGCTGTACATTTACCAGGTATTGCGTTGCCTGTACGAGAAGAGTGTGGTGGCACAAGAAGACATATCACCCGATTCCCGTTGTCCATAATTAATACCCGTGTTAAGCTGTTGTTGCTCGGTTTCCACCCACAATATATCTGTATCTCTAGATTTAGTCACCCACAGTATATCTGTATCTCTAGATTTAGTCACCCAAAGTATATCTGTATCTTCAGCTTTAGTCACCCAAAGTATATCTGTATCTCTAGATTTAGTCACCCACAGTATATCTGTATCTCTAGCTTTAGTCACCCACAGTATATCTGTATCTCTAGATTTAGTCACCCACAGTATGTCTGTATCTCTAGATTTAGTCACCCACAGTATATCTGTATCTCTAGATTTAGTCACCCACAGTATGTCTGTATCTCTAGCTTTAGTCACCCACAGTATATCTGTATCTCTAGATTTAGTCACCCACAGTATGTCTGTATCTCTAGATTTAGTCACCCACAGTATGTCTGTATCACTAGATTTAGTCACCCACAGTATGTCTGTATCTCTAGCTTTAGTCACCCACAGTATGTATGTATCTCTAGATTTAGTCACCCAAAGTATATCTGTATCTCTAGATTTAGTCACCCACAGTATGTCTGTATCTCTAGATTTAGTCACCCACAGTATGTATCTCTAGCTTTAGTCACCCACAGTATGTCTGTATCTCTAGATTTAGTCACCCACAGTATGTCTGTATCTCTAGCTTTAGTCACCCACAGTATATCTGTATCTCTAGATTTAGTCACCCACAGTATATCTGTATCTTCAGCTTTAGTCACCCACAGTATATCTGTATCTCTAGATTTAGTCACCCACAGTATGTCTGTATCTCTAGATTTAGTCACCCACAGTATATCTGTATCTCTTGATTTAGTCACCCACAGTATGTCTGTATCTCTAGCTTTAGTCACCCACAGTATGTCTGTATCTCTAGATTTAGTCACCCACAGTATGTCTGTATCTCTAGCTTTAGTCACCCACAGTATATCTGTATCTCTAGATTTAGTCACCCACAGTATGTCTTTATCTCTAGATTTAGTCACCCACAGTATGTCTGTATCTCTAGCTTTAGTCACCCACAGTATATCTGTATCTCTAGATTAAGTCACCCACAGTATGTCTGTATCTCTAGATTTAGTCACCCACAGTATGTCTGTATCTCTAGATTTAGTCACCCACAGTATGTCTGTATCTCTAGCTTTAGTCACCCACAGTATATCTGTATCTTTAGATTTAGTCACCCACAGTATATCTGTATCTTCAGCTTTAGTCACCCACAGTATATCTGTATCTCTTGATTTAGTCACCCACAGTATATCTGTATCTTTAGATTTAGTCACCCACAGTATATCTGTATCTTCAGCTTTAGTCACCCACAGTATATCTGTATCTCTAGATTTAGTCACCCACAGTATATCTGTATCTCTTGATTTAGTCACCCACAGTATATCTGTATCTCTTGATTTAGTCACCCACAGTATGTCTGTATCTCTAGCTTTAGTCACCCACAGTATGTATGTATTTCTAGATTTAGTCACCCACAGTATATCTGTATCTCTTGATTTAGTCACCCACAGTATGTCTGTATCTCTAGATTTAGTCACCCACAGTATGTCTGTATCTCTAGATTTAGTCACCCACAGTATGTCTGTATCTCTAGATTTAGTCACCCACAGTATGTCTGTATCTCTAGATTTAGTCACCCACAGTATGTCTGTATCTCTAGCTTTAGTCACCCACAGTATGTCTGTATCTCTAGATTTAGTCACCCACAGTATGTCTGTATCTCTAGCTTTAGTCACCCACAGTATATCTGTATCTCTAGCTTTAGTCACCCACAGTATATCTGTATCTCTAGATTTAGTCACCCACAGTATGTCTGTATCTCTAGATTTAGTCACCCACAGTATATCTGTATCTCTAGCTTTAGTCACCCACAGTATGTCTGTATCTCTAGATTTAGTCACCCACAGTATATCTGTATCTCTAGCTTTAGTCACTCACAGTATGTCTGTATCTCTAGATTTAGTCACCCACAGTATGTCTGTATCTCTAGCTTTAGTCACCCACAGTATATCTGTATCTCTAGCTTTAGTCACCCACAGTATATCTGTATCTCTAGCTTTAGTCACCCACAGTATATCTGTATCTCTAGATTTAGTCACCCACAGTATGTCTGTATCTCTAGCTTTAGTCACCCACAGTATATCTGTATCTCTAGATTTAGTCAACCACGACCCCTCACTCCAATTCTGGAATAGCTCGTCGCCATTTTGCATGATATTTGTATTATGTCTTTTCTTTTTTTAGAAATACTTTTTTCCTTGTGGAACGTAGTTCAAAATTGTTTAAGGAATCCGGTTATGAGTTTGTTGTTAATGTTCATGTTTACTTCTGTAAGTCTTGTACGAGTCAGGCCTGTTTCGTTTGGCACATAGCGTGTGTACAGAATGACTTCTGTCTACATTTAGAACCCAACCCCCCCCTCCCCCCCCCTCCCCCCCCCCCCGGATTTCTTGAGCTTCTTTCATTCTTAGCTATCAGTGGTGACTCAGGGCTAGTGCCAATCGGTCGTCTTGTATTTATATTTTTCTTCTCGGTATGGCTTGTCATCGAAGTAAGTTCATTCATGATTTTTGCTTCTTTGTTTTTTAATCTTTACAAATATTTTTTTCATTTTAATATTTTATTATTTTAAATAAAAACTGTTCATTACGGACTTGAACCTGTAAATTTGTAAAGTTATTTTTTTTTTCAATAGTCGTCTACTTGAAGATTCCGACTCATCGAATTATTGAATTTATGACTCCTCGACTACTGGTACTACCGCTACACAATGTTCCGTTGTGATCAAAATCACTTGAGTTGATTTAAATGACTAATTTAGACATTTATTATGAGACATATGCTGTTTAAATGACAGACATAGAATATATTAGAAACTGAAATGTTGAAGAATCAAGCTTGGGGATGGGGGGGGGGGGGTTGCTGTAACACTGGTCGGCACCATGTGGTCATTTTCTCGGCACCATGTGGTCATTTTCTCGGCACCATGTGATCATTTTCTCGGCACCATGTGATCATTTTCTCGGCACCATGTGATCATTTTCTCGACACCATGTGATCATTTTCTCGGCACCATGTGATCATTTTCTCGGCACCATGTGATCATTTTCTCGGCACCATGTGGTCATTTTCTCGGCACCATGTGATCATTTTCTCGGCACCATGTGATCATTTTCTCGGCACCATGTGGTCATTTTCTCGGCACCATGTGATCATTTTCTCGGCACCATGTGATCATTTTCTCGGCACCATGTGGTCATTTTCTCGGCACCATGTGATCATTTTCTCGGCACCATGTGGTCATTTTCTCGGCACCATGTGGTCATTTTCTCGACACCATGTGGTCATTTTCTCGGCACCATGTGGTCATTTTCTCGGCACCATGTGGTCATTTTCTCGGCACCATGTGGTCATTTTCTCGGCACCATGTGATCATTTTCTCGGCACCATGTGGTCATTTTCTCGGCACCATGTGATCATTTTCTCGACACCATGTGGTCATTTTCTCGGCACCATGTGGTCATTTTCTCGGCACCATGTGGTCATTTTCTCGGCACCATGTGGTCATTTTCTCGATGAATGTACTGTCCTTGAACCCCGTGCCTTTGATAATTTTCCACTGCCCCCCCCCCACCCTTTCCCAGTACTAATTGCTATAAATACCATGCTATTATCTGGACTCCTAAGATACTTTTTTGCCTGGGCCCCCTATTTCCTGTAAAAGTTTCTGCCCAGGCCCCCCCCCCAAAAAAAAATCTAAGCATGGCCTTGATCTTGGTCTCTGTAAACCTACTTATTTGTTGAAAGTCTGTATTAACATGAATGAAAAAAATAACACAGCTCAACAAAAAAAAATTTTTTTCGAATTGCCAAGAATATTTGAATGAATTTATAGCAATTCATGGGTGCTGATTCAAAACTGCCACTGCTTTTGCTGAATTGGCTCTAGTTTCTGAGATATTGGACAATCTTGAAAATATCATTGTCCCTTTGTGTAAAACAAATGCAATACGTTTGGTGTCTGTTGTTTTATTTAACTATACCAAGTTATAACTTGGTTTATTTTTTTCTCTTTTATAGCTGCTTTCTAAAGACATCATGAGTTCATCATGAAGATGCTGCAAAAATAATCCGAATGATTCTGTTACATCTGTGGAGAATACATGATTGAAAAGCAAAGAAGAAATATAACTGACTTTGTGTAGCAGGCATATTTGGCTTATTTCGGTGTGAAGCTGGAAGACCAAGACAAGTCTTGGGTTCCCCATAAGGTCTGTAAAAACTGCGTGGAGAGCCTACGGCAGTGGACAAATAATGAGAAGAAAAGTCTAAGTTTCGGTGTACAAATGATATGGCGAGAGCCGAAAGACCATTTTGGTGATTGTTATTTTTGTATTGTGAATGTTAAAGGCTTCGATCGCCACAAGAAATCTAAGTGGGGTTATCCTGATCTTGAATCTGCAATGAGACCGATTCCGCATAGCAGTGAAGTTCCTATACCAGTGTTTACTAGATTATTAGAGCTTTCACCATCAGACTCCGACGAGGGGTAAGATCTGGAGTTTTTGGGAGGTGAAAACAGTGGAAGCGATTATGAAGGAAGTTCTTCAACACCTCAACCATTCAGCCAAGAAGAACTCAATAACCTAATACGAGACCTAAATCTGTCCAAGCAAACATCTGAGCTTTTAGTGTCCAGGCTCAATGAAAGAAATTTTCTCAAACCAGAAGTTAAAATAACATTTTATCGGAAAAGAGAAGATTTTCTTCTTCAATATTTAAGTTTACTGTAATGACATCCCTGGACTTCCGCTCCAAATGGGACTACAAGACTACCATTCCGAAGACTGGCGTCTTTTTATAGACAGTTCCCTCACAAGCTTGAAATGTGTTCTGTTACACAATGGTAACCGATATGCATCTCTTCCCATTGCTCACTCAACAACACTTAAAGAAGAGTATGAGAATATCAAAACAGTATTGCAGAAAGTCCGTTATTATGAGCATCAGTGGTCAATTTGTGTTGATCTAAAAATAGTAAACTTCTTGCTTGGGCAGCAGTCAGGATACACAAAATACCCATGCTTCATGTGCCTTTGGGATAGCAGGGCAAAGCAAGATCATTGGACAAGAGTAACATGGCCTGCAAGGGAAACCATGACTGTAGACAAAAATAAGATCATTCTCCCACCGCTTTATATCAAATTAGGTTTAATGAAACAATTTGTTAAGGCTTTGGACAAATCTGGCAAATGCTTCAAGTATATTTGCAGATCATTCCCCGGATTGAGCATGGAGAAGCTGAAAGCTGGGATTTTTGACAGTCCTCAGATTCTGAAACTCATCAACGATCGACATTATACTAATTTCATGGATCACCTTGAAGCTTCTTCGTGGAACAGTTTTGTTTCAGTTGTCATGAACTTCTTAGGTAATAACAGAGCATAGAATTACGAAGAACTGGTGCAAGATATGCTCGCTAACTTCAGAAACATTGGAGCAAATATGAGCATCAAGGTACATTACCTGCACAGTCATTTAGACAAATTTCCCGGTAACCTTGGGGACTTTAGTGAGGAACAAGGCGAGAGGTTCCATCAGGATATGATGGTGATGGAGGAGAGATACCAAGGAAGATGGGACATACATATGATGGCTGACTACTGTTGGAGCCTCCAGCGCAATTGCACCAACGACACATACAAAAGGAAGTCGAGCAAATAGCGATTTGCTAATGCATTACTATAGACAATTAACATATTAATTAATTAATTAATTAGACATAATTAGTTTTTCAAATGAAAATGTTTTCTTCTATAACACTATTACACATATTTTTGAACAAATTTCTGCATGACTATTAACAGTTTCACTACTTTTTGTTAGTATACTATTATACTTCATGCAATTCTTGACAAATTCCAAACACGGTGCATACATTATTTAATTAATTTTAATTATCTCGTAAAATAGAGCCAATCTAGCAAAAGCACTTACATATTCTAAATCAGCATGGTTGACTTTGTATAAAATGATTCAAATATCACTGGCAACGAAATCACTGTTTACCAGTGTAATAAGTCGATGAAATATGTGAATATTCACTACTGTTGAGTCCATTTTTTTTTTTTTTTTGCAGAATGTTTCTAAGCTAAATAAGTCAATGTTTTACTTTGTTTAAATAAAAATATGTTTTACATTTAATATTCGGTATAAAATATTTTGATTTAACTCTTGCATTTTTTTTTACTGTGTACTAAATCGTTTGAATTTTTTTTTTCAGCATCCTCTGTAAGGCAGGCGATACTTATTGTGCTGTTCACAGAACTCAGAGCCCATGGTGTTAAATATTGTCTCCCCCAATAGATTAAACAATCTAGTTGTCTCCCCTGACATATTTTATAATCTAGCTGCTGTTGTAAAATCCGATGCTAATATCTGCACCAGGCATTTCAGCTTTTGGAAACACAGTTACAGCATAAGAGTTTTATCAGAGCCGATACATAGCAAAAACTATTCTAGCGATTTTTGGAGTTTGTCAAACAGAAGGTTTCAAAGAGCTGTGATTTCACCACAAATCTACCAAGCCTCTAAATTACTAAGTGTTCAAAAAGAGGAAACTTCTTGTGCAAAGTTTAGTACAAGTAGTATCATGGCAAAAAGTAAATTTGATTATGTCAAACAGTTTGAAGTTGATGACCCTTGTCTCCCCAATTGTTGGATTGTCATTAGGATTGATGGAAAAGCCTTTCACAAGTACAGTTAAATTGAATTTTATTATTATTAGTAGTGTTTTTTTTTATTTTTGTAACAATTTGTTTGTTTGCTATGTTCTCCTGTTAGTAATAGTCAGAACATTTTTGTACATATGTGACATTTTTTCTTCAAAGATATATTTTTTCAAAATAATAATGGAAAAAAGCTAGACTGCATGCAAATGTAGGCATGATTTTTTTAAAGGTTTTAACAAATCACTTTTTACTCTGCTTACCATTCTTTAAACAAAAACTGCGCTGAAAATTGTAAAATTACAGTAAATTTTTACAGTAAATTGTTCATATTTTAGAAACTTTTTCTACACTCTTACCTTGCATTTCTATAATTTTATTTTCTAACATTTCCTCAATCAGGTTTACAGATGCCCACAACTATATGAAACCAAATGATGAACGAGGACTGGGGCTGATGACCTGCGCGGCACAAAAAATAATGAATGAATTTAATGAAATAGTTTTAGCTTATGGCCAGAGTGATGAATACAGCTTTGTCTTTCATAAAAACTGTAAAGTCTTCAACAGGAGAGCCAGGTAGGACAGTGTTCATTTATATTTATACAAAATTATGTACAGTTGGCTCTGGACTGTCCAACCTAATTAGGTATCAGGCCACTCGGAATAGCCAGTTCTTCATCTTTGCCATTAATATCATTTTTATTTAACAGAGATAATTAATTTTAACTAGGCTTCTGTATGCTAAGACTGCTTAACAGAGAACTGTATCGTTCTTGGTCTACTGTACACATATGGGCAATTCTACATTCCTACACACATTATTGAAATTTTCAATATGCAAGCAATTTTACATTAAATGAAAGAAAAATAATTGTTAGATCTAAAAATAAATTTATTAAAACCACCATTTGTCTTCTCAGTAAAATTATGACAAACTTAGTGAGTTTGTTTGCCTCGTCTTTCACATTGTACTGGCCTCGTTACTTCAACACACAAGAGCTTCACTACCCCCCCGCTTTTGATGCAAGGGTTGTACTGTACCCATCAGATGAAAACCTAAGAGATTACTTAAGTTGGCGGCAAGCTGATTGTAAGTATTGCATAAAACACTAAAATGTTTTTGGTCTATTTGTACTTCACGCAGTGGCGATGTACCTTGATTTTGATTTAAACAGTCACATGGTGTTAAAACAATCAGATGTAAAAAAAAAGTTAGATTTTACTTAACTTGTCACTTAAACAAAATATCTATGTGAATTTAGTTTTCATGCAATCTTCAAAATTGATATAAAATATTGAAACATCTGTCAAACGTCTCTACTCCCCTTGATTAAAATTGAGCATTTTGGTCTTTTTTTATATTTATCCTATTGAAGACAAGTAGTGTCAGTTTATAAGGATCAGGTGAATTCCGCCATAGTTTACTACATTCTTTTTTTAATACTAACCATTATCTTTTGTATACTTTTTTTTTAATGTTCGGCAGGTCACATCAACAACTTATACAATACATGTTTCTGGAAGTTGGTCCAAGAGAAAGGTTTATCACCTGCACAGTCAGAGGCCCGACTCAGGGTGAGTGGTGGTGTTATCTATTTAATAGTATATTAATTCACTTGCAAGTAACAACTGAAGAAGTCAGTGCCTGTTTTGGTACTAAAGCACTCTTTACTCCACCCTCTAGACCAGCAGTTGCTGTTCTAAAAGGCAGTAAGCATATTGTTATGAGCTTACCCTGTAGCAAATCATGAGATTGAAAAAAAACTGATGTTTTAATTCATATTACATGTAGTTGTATTTATGTCTGTGCTTGCCATGAGATGTTGAAGGATTATTTTTCTTACTTTTTATATCAAAATGGTTTTAAAAATCTTCATTTGTTAATTAATGGAAGTGTTCAGTCCAGAAATATTCTAAGGAATCATAAGGATGAATGAGCCATTGATTTATCATAAAAATGTATGAAGATTGGGACAATGTTAGTAGTAAGTGTCAGTAATGTATAGATGACAATAATGAATTTTACAGAAGTATACATCGAAATGAGCTCTTTAGACTTGCTAAGGTTGTTTTTAACATTAAAAATAAAAAAAATGGTAGGTTTGCAGAAATGAAGATGGCAAAGAAGGCTCAGAAGTGGGGGTACAGATGGTCAGTAGAATTCAGTGTTTTTGAGGACATTTTCAAACAACTGACCAAAGCTAGAAGTGATGATGTAAACAGTATCCTTTGAAAGAGATAGATCAATTATAAATTTTTTCTTGTGGCAAAAACATTAAAGCAAGATAACTTATTGCTTGAAAGCTTGTCCAATTTTTTTTATTTCCAATTTATTAGGCTATAAGTGGTCCAAATATTTTTTTAAAGAGGCTATATATGATGATATGTTTGATGTCTCCTTGCTGATTATCTAGGAATAAATTTCCTGTTGAGCATTGATTTAATAAACGAGTCCAATTAAGATTGGTTTAGGTATGTTAATTTTTCTGATAAAGATGTGTACTAGCAAATTATGTCTTTAGATTTGACTTGTGTAATTCTCATCATATACGCTACTAACAGAACTGAGCTTTTTTGAAATCATGATTAACATAGGCGCAAATATAAATGGTAATAATTTTCATTTCCACAGGGGACATTGTCCAGTGATAAAAATGAACTATTATTTTCTGAGTTTAATATGAATTACAACAACATACCAGAATTATTTCGTAAAGGTTCTGTTCTGATAAGGAAAAAGGTACGCTTTTTTCTTTCTTTGCTTTGTTAATTTAAAGTTTTTTTTAATTCTAATTCCCCACATAGGTATAATTTGTGTTAAGGTCAAGCATTTCACCTAAGCTACTCTTTCATTTTATTGCAGTAAATTACAAAACATTTTTTTGTTGTTTCATGTGGATCTAATATTTTTATTTTCACCTAGGAACCTGATGTCCTAGATAAAAATGTGACTAGTATTAATGAAGACAAAGCAATGTATTCCAAATCAGATAGAAAGAAAGCAATACTTCCTTGCATAGTGTCACACTGTGATATCATTGGCAAAAGTTTCTGGGATGAGCATTCATATATTCTTGGCAGCAAATGAATAGAGAATCACATTGTCATCGTACACATTTGTTATGTATAAGCTACTGAGTAGTACATGTATTATTTTTTTGCTCCATTTTCAACCATAAAATGTACAACCTTATTATTAATATAAACTATGAGAATAAATGTACTGTCTTTCTCTTAATAAGAGCAATCAATTTTTTTTATGGTGTATTTAGGCCACTATTTTTATGTTCAAATTTTATTTATTAAGTAGTAATTTAAATTTGTATAAATACGTCCATTATATAATTAATAATTTCAAACCCCCACCTAGTTACTAATCCTAATGTAAATGTTTAATTGCACTTTTTAAAAAAAAATGTCGTAGAGTATTAAGAAATCATCCCCATTTTTCCTACCAATATTACCAGCAGTAGCAGCAACATTTGGGGGTGGCACTTGCCCCTAGGGGTTACAGCATTCGATATCTTATTATCTGTTAGAAAAAAATCACTCTGGGCCCCATGCTCTGCTCTCCCTTTGTAAGGACACCTCTGAGTACAAGTACTGTCCATGATGTATCTTGTAGTATCTTCAAGAATGAGATTTTGTTTACTATGGTTCGAAAAATTATAATGTTATGTTTACCAAACTTCCAGCATGCAGTGTTTTCAGACCCTCTCATTGTAAATATTCCACTAGACTTGGTAACAAAAACTTAATGTTCAGATGTAAACTGCACATTCTAAACAAGCTTTCAATCACACAGACATAGGTAGAATCTACGCTGTCTCTATATTTTTTAATTTTACTCTCCGTTTTATATATCTGGTTATATCCTAAAAATGATTTGATAAATTATTAAACTAATTGCAGATTAATCTTTAAACATGGCTAACGTTGGAACTCTAAAAAGAAGAAAATCCACCAATGAACAAACTGATAGTTCATTGAAATCATTTCTTAAAGCCACATGAATATTAATATTTACATAATAAATGTTTGAAAAACATATTTAGCAAGAAGTTAATCAATTGTTAATAACAATATATAATGAATGCGATTTTTCTTCGAAGTATTTCAATCTGTTTTTAAAGACAGAAAAAAAACAAACACTAATTGGGGATTTTTAGCTGAGTTGTGCATTTGACTTATGTCTATCTATAACAAGAACAATTAATAAGCTATATTTAACCTAAATGAATTTCAGTCACTAGTGTCAGTATCTAAAAAATAACATGTTTGACTGATACAATATATTCACAATATTGATGGCAATGTATCCAGGAATAGCTTTTCTTAATCTTTTGTACACATTTCTTTTTAAAGCTATTAACAGATTCTAGCAAGGCAAAATTTGAATTAAAAAAAAAGTACTGGCTCAAACGGAAAAAAAAATACATCAGATGTTGAAATAACTTGAAATAACACATTAAGTTGAATAAATCTGCCTAACGTTTGCCATAAAATAATGTACATTTTCAAATTATGTAAAAGAAAACAAAAATCAAGCATTGTATGGTAATGTACCTAAATGGTATGTTGGTTGACTTATGTGGGAAAAAAAAACTCATCAATAAATTATGACAGAGTTAGTGAACAAAAAAAAAATATGTACAATTTCACTATCCTCATCACTTATTGGGTTATGAAAGACTATAAATAAATTGAGTGATAAATTTGTACACAGCCACTATCACCTCAACTTATCTGGTAAGTACATTATTTAGTACTTGTACTGAAGAATAGTTGGCGGATACAATATAACATGCATAGTGCTATTATCAAATGAAAAAAAAAACTAATGATTCTTTAAATTTTACATTTTCACCCTGCCTCCAAACTCATTCATTCAGGTTTTTCTGAAAAATTAACAAAGCTTTGGCATTTCTCCTCTTTTGTTAGACGAGGATGCATTAAATTAAAGTCTAAATAAATAAATTTTTAGAATGCTGCCCTGCAAGTATCATATAATAATAGCGGTCTGGGTTCTGCGTTAATCGAAAGCTGAAATCAAGAATTCAAAATGGCATCTTGCCCGCGTCTCAATTCGATAAAATGTTTTTTAAAAATCTACAGTTTTTAATAGTTTCTCCGATTTTTAAACAAAACCAAAGGGCCAAAATGTGAAATAATTCCATTTAATTTTTTTTTGATTGCTAAAAATATTACATCTTTAAATTGTAATTAAATCATGAAAATATTGAAACTGTCCGAAACCTACTGATTAAACCTAAGGGAATATAACTCTATGCAAAGGTTTTGCAGGGTACAGCTAGTTTATAAATAAATCTAATATCCGTATCAAACAAATAAGCTAAAAAATAATTAAGTACACTTGTAACAAATGAAAATTCTAATGAAACACTGAAAGCCACAGAACAATGACTTTGAAAAAAAAATACTATTCAGAAAAAAAAACATCTTTTGATCTTAATTTCCAAGGCCAACTAAGTTAAATTATTTACCCTTTGAGAAATTTTACCACAATATGTCTAGTTTAATGACTCAGAAGGCATAAACGAATTGCAATAGGCTGTATTGTTTCTCTGAGGATGTCCAGTTAACATCACCACTGACTCTTAGTTTAATTCATTTGTTTTTCTGGACTTATCAAAAATAACTTTTAAATGTCTATATAAGTTTATCAGTCACTCAATGTGACACCAAGCAGCAACTGACATCTGGTCTGACAATGAATTAAAAAATGTATTCATTATGCTCAAAGCTAGTTCTCAATGTAAGAGAAGATTTCTTTTCGCTAGCTGGTGAACATGCTTGGTGAAATGTTGAAGTCAGCTTGCATTAAATCAACCATATATAAAAAATCAAGGATCATGTTGAATTGGTGAAAATAATATCAGGTCACAAATCATGCAGCTCCATTTTCTAAGACTTTTAACTGCTTCAACACTGTCTCAATTAATCGTTTTTTGTCCCTTTCATTTTTCTTTAAGGAAGCAAACAAATTATTTTTCTTTTTATCCCCATTATTGAGCCTGAAAAAAAAAAGAAAAATCATTTTTGTAAGCTTTTTTTTTTTAGTTTTAATTTGTTTGGGTCGGTGCATGGATTTGTGTGTTCTTAAAGCTTGTAACTAACTTAATTTGGGACCTTTTTTCATTTTAGTGAGAACAGGGAAAAATTGAAAGTGTGTGTATTTTTGATGAATATAAGAAAAGAGATTATGTTAAAATAAATATGAGAACACAGAAACAGTCAATAATAAAAATAAAAGCATGGGCCCCAGATTTTATCTCTTGTAAATTATGACATGACAAAATTACAACATACAAATATTCTGGACTTAATTTTTCCTCCAAATTTATTCATGGCTAAATCAAACAAAGTAGACTGGAAGTCCTTTAACCTCATTCAGTGTTAAATTGAAAGATAAATTAATAAAACTCATAAGAATCTATATTAGCACCCACCCTTTTATTTTCAATAAAGATCATTTCTATAAATATTAGTATTTGAATGAACTAAGAAATAATGGGTTTTTTTTTTTAACTTTTTCACGCATTTTAATAAAAGCTTTATTTTATAAATTATGGATTTTTTTATTTACAAACATATATATATTCACAGGAAAAAAAATTAGCATCAATTTTAGAAAATGAACATACTTCTCTAACAAACTAATAGCTGTATGCCGAGGGACTCTCAAATAACGAGACTGCTGTTTGCCATAATCAGCAAGATATACTGACCAATCCCAATTGATGAAAAGATCCAGCAGCTATAAGAAAAAAATATCCATTTAATAATGAATCCCTCATCAGCAGCACGAGATGATCTTGTCTTAATAGTAAAATTCTGGAAATAATAATAATGGCCTCAACTTGACTACTCTTTTGTGCATAAATTGTACATATGCCAGAAAGCTTTAATTAATTATTAATTAATGCCATGATTTTGGCTTAAATACCTGTCTAAGGTCAATGAAAGCCATTTGTAAAGTTCCATCGTTAGAATCTGGTATAGGTGCTGAGGCTGCAAATTCTAGAATTAAAAAAAAAAATTTTTTACTTTATTTTTAGCCAGTTTTTAATAATTATATCCATTAGTATTCCTAATTTATTGCTAAAATCCACTGAGCAAAATCTTATTCATAAGATATCCAAAACTTATTTTTTCAAAGCTTAAGTCCAAAAAATGTATTTAGTGATTTTTATGGGCAGATCTCAGTAATGTTGATAACTAATGTATTGTTAAGACTCAAATATTAGCAAAGTTATGAATTTTTAAGGTTATGAAAAATAATAGCAGTATAGCGAATGTAAAAATCTCCTTAACCTGTAGCTAATCATGAGATTAAAAAAAACAACTGATGTTGCTATCTGTAATAGCAGAGGGTACAGATGGTCATGTGGTAAAGCGCTCAACTGTCAACCTGAAGTTTACAGGTTCAATCTTAGGTGAGAACCAAGGGAATTTTACAGGTCATATCTTCTGTGGTGCCTTCATGGTCATTGCACTAATGGCTGGGATGAAAGCAGGGTACTAAAAAACCAAAGTGGTTTATAGGATCTAAAAGATAAACATCTCATCCTTACATGGACAAAAACTGATTTCCTTAGCCAGTAGACATCATCTAAACTTGACATTCATGATAAAAGCAAGACTTTTTAAGTAAAATTCCCTTAGCCCTAACGGGCCATCAGGGCAGATGAAGTGTAGAATTCATCTGTTTCTATAACCTCAGCATAGGAAGGGATTGTGTGGTTAGCATAACGCCCAGCCGCCTTTACTTCCCAAACTTAAGTCAGGTACCCATTTAAAGCTGGGTGGACTTGTGGGACGACTATGCACCAAATTCACCAGAAAAATTCCATGGGCCTCACCGAGGATCGAACCCAGGACTCTCAGGTCGACAGTCGAGTATCTACACTACTCGGCCATTCGCCCCACAAGACTCTTTCAGGTTCCTGGCTAATTGTAATAATGATTTATTTCGCCGATAAGAGAACAGTGGTACTTAACAGGATATTTCAGCACTCTCCAAAACAGGATGAAAATTATATTACAACTTCAATATTTTTTAATGCTTATAATTATATGGTTTATACAATCTAACTTACGTTCACACTGCATGACGTCTAGATTAAATTGCTGTAGGGCACCCATTGAAAGAAGCCTCACTTCATTTTCCAACATTAAGGTCATGAGACGGGAAGCGATATGCTGACAAGCTGACATACAAGCAGTTTTGGCAACTTTCTCCTGCATTAATATTTATGAGCACTGGATAATTTTAGATGCAACAGTTAATCATTAGAAGTTATATTTGAATAAACAACTAAAGTCAAGAAATGAAAGATATACTGAACTATTTTAAAAAAATATATCTAATAAAACTTTTACTACATGTAATAGAATTTTTTTAAAGAACATTTATAAAAAAAATACTAACATGATTTAATTTTAAAATGTAACATCAATTTTTTTTATTTAATCTGTTTCTACAAAATTTGAAACATGAATAACAAAACCACTAATGTAAATACTTTTGCATGAATAGTAACAGGCCTACACAAGTGAATAGAGTGGTTATACTTAAATGAAAATGATCATACAAGCTTTACTGCGCACAATTTGTAAACTGAATAAACAGCAGCTTTTCAATAAACATGCATGTTAAATGGTTGAAAGTCACTACTACATGTATATGAATTTAATGAGACATATCAACACTGACATTTCAGGATTTGGTTGCAAGCGATCATTAAAACAATCTTAGTAATTAAAATAATGTGATTTCACATAGAGTACACATGTATATTTCTGCAATACTTAAATGTGTTAATACGAACCTCTTTTTATTACCCATTAAATTATTTTGTTACATGCCAATTTACTTATGAATCTGTTTCTAGGGCTCACGATGCTATTAATGCACAAATAATAAGATAATTAAGGTTACACCAAATTCTAAGTGCTAACCCAATAACATCCTAACTGATTAATAATTGTTTGTGAGATAGTGTGCAGATATATGTAACAGGAAATATTAATTTTTTTTTAAACTTAATGCATCAATAATATCATGCTTTCATCCAAAAACAAATTATTTCAAACAGATGTGCTCTTATCATGCTAAATCTTACAACATATTTAGCCCATTTAGTATGGAACACCTGTACATTTTCATATAAAAGAAACAAATGAATCATGGAGAACAGAATACAGTGACTGTAGTAAAAAAAAAACTAATCAAGATGAATTACAGAATACAATTATTGAATAAGATTTCAGAGAGAAATGTGCTTAATATTAAAAGTTTCTATAACACTGATAAGTGAATTAAATTTCAATACTATTGTAATGTAGTAAGCTTAAATAAAAAGGCTGATAACACTTCAAGAGTGTGTGTAGGGTGATACATTTACAATAATATTTACACAAGAAATATTCTAGTTTGTGAATAACTTACAGGCAAGTTGGTGAAAGACATAAAGATACTTTTCAAGAATACAACTAAATCCATGAGGTAACTGCTAGCCTGGCCTCTTGACTCAGAAATAGTCCAATCATAAGAAGCTAGGGAAAAAATTTAAAACTGGATTAATTAAGACAAAGGCAGCAAAATGAAATATAAAGACTGGAATAAAAAAATATATGCATAACAGGTTTTCATTAATAAAAAAGTTAACATAAAAAAAAATCCTCACCTAAATCTAAAAATTCATCTATCTTCAAATTTAATTGTTCATAAATTTGTTGCTCTGCCTCACTTCTAGCATCCTGAAAAATAATCAAAAGGAATTTAAGATAGTGCAATTTTGTTTAGGAATTTAAGATAGTGTTATTTAAGGTTATTATTTTAAGAAATATAAATTACACACAGTCCACTTCTTAAATAAATGTACATATTTTTTATGAGGGAAACCACAATTAAAACAAAAGAATAATTATTAGTTTTAAAACAAACTATTAGTGTTCAGTGTTACCTTAAACATAGATGAACCATGTAATCTAGCTATGTGAACACTGTTTTTTTCAGCTCTAAAACCACAGGCAAAGAAATAAAAATTAGATATATTTTTAAAAGCTCCAACTAATTCAACATTAAATTTTTTTAAACCAGATAAAGTTGAATGAAATTATTTACTTACCCTGTTAAACTGGAAATATACTCTTCCAAATATTCACATGACATTTCCAAATAATTCATGTTGATAGAAATCTGAATCAACTAGAAAAATAAATGATAATTTATTTTTTTTTAACTTTAAAATTGTCACAAGTTTTTATCTAAATGTTCACCTTAATAGGAGAAGATAATTTCAGAGATTATTAGTGAGAAATAAACACTGAACTGTTAAATGTTTCTGAGTTAACTTTTCTTTCTTAAATCAATACAGGTATTTGTACAATTAATACCAAGATCTAACCTGTAATAAGCTCAGGCTTGGTTTTTTTATAAGTTTTGAAAGACATCCACCAAGTGTTTTAGTCAGCAGCTGGTTCGCAGATTTACGAATCATGTCATCAATTTCTGTGTGACTAGTAAAAAATGTTATGCAATAAATATACATATTCACTGTATCTGAATAAAGGTAAACTATGTAAGGCCTCAGTTCACCTTCACCAAATTTTCATTTTATATTATACTGATGTTTGTACATGTTCACTGAGCTCTGAAATGCCTAGATGTCATTGCCTTAAAGTCAAATAGAAAAATACACAATAAGTTATATCTAGAATACATACAAGGTTAGATAAGTTTTTACTAGTCTGATGCAAACTTCATTCAGCTTCCTTACTTATAGACCAACAAAAGTGAAAGTCTGGGATTGTGCCCATTAAAAAATTTAAAACCACACGAGACATAAGTGACGTGGCTATTGTCAGCTTGTATACCATTGTTAAAGCCATGTAGTACTTGTCCCCTAAGAGACCTCTATGGAACCATTGAACTAAGGCTAAGATGTGAAATGCACACCCAAAAAAAAATTAAATATGACTTTTCACCAAACCAACAACCCTTATAATAGAAATTGTTTATTGTAAAACCAGAAGATATCTAAACATTAAACAGTAAAGTATACAATTAAATTTAGAAGACAATGTACCAATTCATAAATTGAAAAATACGAAAAGTAAAGTCTGTAATGATAATATTGGTATATATAGAAAATTTGTTATTTCTGTTCTGAAAATATACTGACCTCAAATGCAAATCTGCTGAGAACTTTAAGCAAGCATTAATGTATTCTTTGACTTGAACATAAATGCTAGGCACAAACTGTGAAAATGGAAACTGTCTTGGATAGTCAGACTGGGGGAAAAAAAGTAATTTTTTTTAGGGTCAAGCCAATAATTCAATAGATAATTTATTGTTTTTGAAATAATGATCTAATTTGTATTCAAATGCTCAAAGGCTACATGGTGCTATACTTCAAGACATAATATAATTTGATTTAATGCACAAAAAGCTACTTATCAAACCATGTAATTCTTTGGATAACTTGCTATACTTTAAAAACAACTACCTCACTATTTTATTCATTAGCCAATGGGTTAAGATGTAAGATAATTTTTTTCTTCTTTTTTTTTTGCAATGCACGTAAAAACAACTCTACTAACTGCCAAGTACCTTGTCTAATTCTTTATCTGTGTATGGAAACTGGCTACAAATTATGGCATAATCTTCTGGTTTATCACATAGGATGGGGGTGTAGTTGTCTTCAGCAAATATGTCGCTAAAGACATCAATCCACTGGTCAGATAATATCACACTGTATCTATCTCTGTTGGGAGCCACAAAAATACATGACAGCGTTTTTATTTTCTTATTCACAACAACTATGTGAAATGTTTTAACAGTGCACTCACCTCATTTCTAGCAGTAGTTCTAACAATCTACCTACACTGAAGCCATAGCCCTGAAACATTCAATAAAACTATATCAAACCCTATGCACTCAGAAATATGTGTTCAATGTTACAGCTATACAGGTACAAGCATATTTTAAAATAAATTAATAACAATGTTACCTTTAAAGTATGGCAGAAAAGAACAATCAATTTTTTCACTTCTAACATCAAATTGGCTATTTTGCAAGATTTCTGGGGAAAAAAACATAAAATAACTATAAATAATATTATAATATGCATTAAATAGATCATAAGAACAATAAATTTTAGAAGATTTTAAATAATATATCTCTACAAATGAGAATTTTGAAAAACATGAAACTTTTAGCTTATTAAATAAATATATTATTAATAATTTTCAAAGAAACATTTTTTGTTACATATTAAAGAACTCAAACAGCAAAAATTATTTTTTAAAAATTTTAAATAATATGATAAATAATATGTGTGTTAATGTTTTAAATTTTGAAAAATCAACTCCTTATTAGTTTAAAATTACAGAACAAAGACAAATTTCATGGTGGGATAAGCACAATTTACCTCAAATAAATAGAATGAAAGAAAATTTTTAAAAATGACTATGCAAAAGTTGATTTAAAAAAAATGTCTTTAGACTGTTTAAATGATGAAAGGAATTATAATTGTATTATTCTGAAATACTTTATAGAAATATGTAGAAAATATTCTTTTTGTAAACTTTCTGTCAAAACATATTTAAATTGTAAGATGAAAAAATATACAAACGGTATTGTAATCATAATCTAGATCAGTGCCCCACAACCTTTTACAACTCGCTGCACACTAAAGCAAAGCTCTTTTAAAATCTGAGCAGTACACATAAGCAAATATAAAAAAAGGATCCAGAATATTGATATTCAATGTTATCATAAGGAGGAAGACAATGTAAAAATCATTTTGCTTTATATAATATGTGAACATTACATTTAAATTAATTTAAAAATTAGATATAGTATTAATGTAGTTTGTTGTGCATGTTTTATTGAACATATTATTTGAACATTATTCCCATAATTCAAAACAACTATTTTTTAATTTCTGTTTTTGACACGACACACCTACTTACAGTAAGATAATTGCGGAGCAGTGATCAAGATGTTGGTTAAATTGTCTTTCTTGAAAAACAATATTTATGATAAAAAAAAACTTGTTTCAATAATATTTGGGTTAGCGGCAGGCAAATGTCTGGTTAGCATGTATTTGCAGTTTTTAAAAGAAAGACCACAATTTATGTATCTTCTTCTAATTTACCAGTTCTAGCTTCACCACATGCACATGCGAAAAAATCAAAATTATGCTCATAAATTAAGAATTATCTGTAAGATGGCTATCACAACAATGTCCTACTTGCAAAGCTCCCTTTCCTAATTTTTTGTGACTGAGTAGCATTTAAATTACAAAATGAAAATAGAAGGTACAATTGCCATAATCAAATGAATGTGCTAACTTGTAAAATATTAATTTCAAATGAAAAGACTGCATGTGGGAAAAAAAACAAGATGCTGTGATGTGGTTTATAACAAATGGTTTGTTTATCGTTTTTTTTTTTTGGAAAAAAAAAGTAATAAAAAAATCCTGTAATTTTTTTGGTTATTAAAAAGGTTAAATACAAGTACATAAATTCTTTTGTTCTAAAATATGTTTGCTATTATTTTTTTTTGAAGTGCATTCTTGAAGAGAATTATCAGTATAAATGTATATAATTAGCATTAATTAAAAAAAAAATTAGGTTGTTATTCTTTTTAGTTTTTGATCGATCAGCAAACATGCTCATTCAAAACAAATACTTGTAATGTACATGTGTCATACTGACATTTATAGGAAGGTGGCAAGGCAAAGAAAAAGTTAAGTTTAGGCTATGGATGCTCATGTTAACCTCCTGCTCAACATCTTCATCCATGTTATCAGTTTCACTGACTATGCTGATGTTAAAATTCTTCTGCTGAAAACACTCCAACTGCTTTGCCTGAAATTTGCAACTATGTATACTCACTAAAATATTAAAAACATTTTAACAACAAATTAGTCTCTTCATTTATTAACTCCAGGATTAGATTCTTTGTATATTTAAAATCTTTGTCACAATATTCATATACCTTTGAAATTATATTTCATTTCCACTTTAGTGAACTGCATAAACGGAAAAACGCATTTGTCATAATCAATAGCTCATTCATGACAAACTGCAGACTGCAAGAACTTTTGTTTTACAAATGATAATACCATAAAACTATCAAAACACAATATTTATAACTGACACACAAGCCAAGTAGCCCCACAGAAACAAGAAAAAAATGCTATGAAAATGTAACGGACTTTTTTCAGACTAAATTAAGATCGATTTAAGCTTTGAAAAAAAAAGAACACTTTTACAGGTCAAATCTGTTTACTCTGATTTAACATGTTAAATAACTTTTCCTGTTTAACAATTACTCTGTGGTGAGTAGAGAAAAAAAATTAAGAAAAGTTAAATTTAAACTTCATGTTGCCTTTAAAGCCTTTTAATTTTTAGTATGTTTCATTTAGTAAATTTTATCAAAATTAACAATAATTCTTTTTTATAAATACATGTAATATATTTTTCAAAGTTTCTGTAACAATACTAGACCTGCAATTTAGATATGCTAGTTATCTACACAGCATACTGTATGGATGTGTCACAAACTGAAGCATATTGTATTTATGAATACTGTCTTTGAAAAAAAGTTGCTTTAAATCTCTTTTAAGGTAACACTACAATGCACAATAAAAGCTGACATTTTTGTTACATGCCTTAACACTAGTTGAAAGCAAGAACTAAAGTCTATGACTAGAAAATGAAAAGCAACAAACAAATGAAAGCACTATTAAATACAGTAGTTACATTTACAAAATAAAATTCACAAGAAAATGTCAGATTAGTATCACAATTAGTCAATCGTCTAGTCACATCTAGTCAATAGCAAATGCAATATATATATATATATATTAATGAATCATAATTTAACATTGTTGATCAGCATGACTACAAGTACTTCTTACCCAAGTTATTCTCAGGGTTGCACTTAGTTTTTCAACAGTTTTTTCCCACAATTCATCCATATGGGATCTTGTAACAAGACCTTGAGTTGTGTGTAATATATGGTCTTCTACTACAAAAAATCTGCAAATTAAGGGTATAAAGATTTATACTGTACAAGGTGTATGAATCCAAGGTTGATGACTTGCTAAATGAGCTAAAAATGTACTCACCCTATAATATCATGGAAATATTTTTTAAATAAATCCAAGCTTTCGTGCTGAAAAACAATCATTATTTGTTTTAAAAGATAAGTTTGGATTTTTACTTTAGTGAAGCAAATCTAATTTGATTACTAAGTATATTATTTGTTCAACTATAAAATTTCGGCCGAGATTATATTAACTAATGAAGAAAAATAAATGTAAAAAAGTAAATGACTTAATACCATGCTAGATGGAGGTTGTAAAGATAGCCAAGCTTGCTTCCATCGCTGAGATCTATAATAACTTTCAAATTTTTCTTTATCTCCCTGAAGTAAATAACACAATTATTTGCATCTTTAAAAAGCTGTTCTTGAAGCATGATGAAAATTATCTAAAGTAATGTATTTTCTTCATAAGAAAAATGCACCAGTTCTCTCAAAAAAAATTTTTTTTTTAACATTTTAAATAAGGATTTTACTTACACTTTTGAAAAATATCAATATAACTTTCTTTAGAGCAGAGCGTCATTTTTTTTAATCAGGACAATTAATTTTAAAATTATTATCTGTACAATTTTATCTCAAAATACATAAAAACTTAACATTTAGTTTTTAAACATAAAAAATAGTATAAAATAAAAGACATCTCCAAGTCAGATCAAACAGCATTTATATAGATTTTCAAAGCTCATCATTATTTAAACTGCAATGCAAGTGTTCTTTAACACACAAACCACAAAATATTTTTGCACCAGCATGATGGATATTGGAAAAAAAATAATATTTTGTCTTTACTGCACTAGGAGATGCTTCATCCAAGTGCCAAAAAATGTTCAAGAATAAAGAATCTTCTAGAGTGCCAGTTATGAACTTGATAATTGTTATTATTGTTGCCGTTATTTTCCCAATAGTTTTTTGCAGCTCTGTATAAATTGTTTTTTTTTCTTTTTATTTCATTACTCTATCTTGTTCAATTGACTATAGTATGGCTCATTATAGAATTAGATAGTGTAACTAATTAAAAAGAACAAATATAGAAACTGATCTGTGTATATCAATCTCAATTTAATTCAAATCATTTACTATAAGTGCCAGCTGTTGTTAAAATTTTTGAAAATAACCAAACTTTACTAATTCATATTTATAACAAAAGGCCAAAAATAAGCCCCCATTTAACACTTACCTGCAATTCCAGTTAATAGACTATGGTTATAAACTGATTTTTTTTATCCTCAATATAACAGCATTTGGGTCAAATAATGCATTCAGGTGATGCTTAAAATTGAATTAATTTAAAATCATAAAATATTCTTATAATTTGAATTGCTTTTGCTGTTTCAACAGTGAAAATAAAATTCCTAAAAATGACTTACAAGTAACGAATAAATATGAAGACATCTATACACAGGAGAGAAATCAATCAGGTCCTGGGCACTCAACTCCTGAAAGAAAAGAAATACATTTGATTAAAAAAAAATTTCCACAGTTACTATGAGTTGTATAAGCACTATTCAAACTAATTCTTAACAAGTTTCCTAATAGGTTCATTTGCCACAATAAAGGATATGATTTTCCAAACTACATTTGAGCTATCCGCCTCTTTCAATGAACATTTTAAAATTGTGTACCTCTTCCTTATCACTCGATTCAGCAGGTGGGGTTGGGGCCACATACTCCACTTCACCTG
The DNA here is from genome assembly GCA_021962125.1 of Bulinus truncatus. Taxonomy (NCBI): domain Eukaryota; kingdom Metazoa; phylum Mollusca; class Gastropoda; family Planorbidae; genus Bulinus; species Bulinus truncatus. Next base: position 1,717,372 of record JAGDYQ010000184.1, on the reverse strand, counting down.
TAAATGGGTTAGGAGGTGGTGGAGCTTTTCGAGATTTCACACGTTTCTTGGCTATGGATGGATCCATGTTATTTTGTTCTGCAGCCTGTGAAACATCAAGAATTAATATGAAAAGAGACTTTCCAATAATTTCCATGAGAATGTAAATAATTTTTATATTTTTATTGCTTTTATAACTATTGAAATATTCAAAAAAAGCAACTTTGATTTTTTATTTTCAAAAAGTATTAGTAAAAAAAACAAAAAAAAACACTATTATTATTTTGATCAAATAAAACTTGCATTATTTTATTTAATTTAGACACTAAAAAAAAAATGTTGAAAATTTATAATTATTTAAAATATAAAAATATTTGATACTTGCATGTCTCATAGCAACTTCTCCAATCTTAGCAGAATGTTTTCTAATACTCTCTAAGAAATCTTTGAGTTCAACCATGGAAGCATCTTTTATTCTTTCCCTTAATCTTGGTATGGCTTCAGCCATGGTTTGTGAGAACCAGTGGTTTAAAACTCTTGGAAGATATGTGTGTTCTAGCTGCTCCAAGGTTTTTAATGCTGGATAGTATCTGAAAATAATAACCAGCTTATTCATGAACCTAATATGCTGCTTATAAAAATAGTTAACTTTAAAAATATTTCTTTGTTCCTTTTTTTTACGTACAAGTATAACATAATTTATATAAAATAATTCCTGAAAAAATAAACAACACTTTTTTTTTGTTTTAAATCTGACTCCTCAGGGACGAATATAACTAAGAAACTAGCAAATAACCTCTAAGTTACAAATGATTCTGTAAATGAATGTATAATACCTTTTACATTTCATTTGCTCCTGAAGCTTGCCATACATTTCTAAAACTGTAGAAAGAAATATAGCAACAATAAAATAAAATTTAGGGGATTAAATTTTAAATCTTTTAGAAGAATCAATCCTAGGATTATGAAATCTATTTTTTTTAAAAGTATTTACTATATATTTTCAAGTCTACTTACACTTACCTGGTAAACAAAGACTTAAACTCTCAATAGCTAAAGTTACATTTTTCTGGATTTTACGATATTTAACCAGTTCATCTCCTTTACTCAACAAAGGATCACAGGAAATTTGAAGCTCCCTATTTAATCCTTGAATTTCACCCTAAATCATACAAAATATCATATTTGTCACACAAGAGACAGCAATATAAAATGGGTATAAACAAATATGAATATTGTTACAGATCGCCTTGAGGGGACAGATGGGTGTTCATTAAAGAGCTTGACTGTCAACCTGAGAGCCCCGGGTTCGATCTCTGGTGAAGACCAATGGATATTTCGGGTCATAAAATAAGTTCAATTAGTGGTTTAAAAAAATCAAAGAGATTTCATCTCATCCTTACAGGGACATCACACAGTTCTCCTTGAGTTTATGTAATATTATATGTAATATTACAGCTTCTGATAGATTAATTTCCTTGCTTCATCTTAATAAAAAGAGCTAAGACTAACCTTCAGTTTGGTTGCATCACCACTAACTTGCTGTAATTCTCTGATAGAATCAATGAAGCCTTGATAGTGGTAATTACACATGCGCTCAATTTCATGATCATGACCCTTGATTCGAGCATCAAGCTTTTCCATAAAATAATCAATGTCCTCTCCATCATAGACAGCTCTATTAAAAGAAATTGTAATTTTCATAAGCAAAACTTGACTTACAGTTTAACCTAGGCCGTTTTTTTTAATAACATTATAAAATTACACAAGAATCTTGCTATGAATCGAGACTTAATTTAAATTGTAGATGTACTATAATTTACTATAACCACTAAGAGTAAAGTGTGTTATTTAAATAAAACAAAATTTTGGACAGCTAGTTATTAGTTTGATGTCATTCTTACTTTTTTTTTAAATTAAAAAAAAAGATGATAGCATGAAAAGTATATAGGCCCAAGAAATTATTGAAATGATCATAATCGTAGTGTGATTTTAAAGTACAACATGCAGAGGCTTGCTGGAAATATTTAAAATACACACTAGCATACACAGGATTAATAGGCACTGTGAAGACAAATTAGTGTCAGAAAAAATGTGTTCTTCACATTAGTCGTTGTATATTCAGTGGAATGGACACTCACATAGACACTGTGTGTGTTTTTTTTTATTAATTAATATCTTAATTTATTTATTTATAAATTTATTCTCTATTGATTTTGGAGTAATTAGAATTAATGGGATTCAAGTTGAAATAATAGCCTTGTTTTGGGAGGTTTCATATTTCACTTATGCAGTGGCTACGGTTCGGTCCGACCGAACCCGTTTTTTTTTTTTTGGGTACCAGCCATACTTATTATTGCATATTTTTTTTTTGTTTTCGGGGCTAGGGTTAGGAATAGGGTTAGGGTCCAGCTATAATATAGATATCTATATATAGCGGCCGAGTCGCTGCACTGAGCTATATAACAACATATAAGTCACTGCACTAACCCTAATCCTAACCCTAATCCTAACCCTAACACTAGCCCCAAAAACAAAAAATATGCCTGAAAACAAAAAAAATATGCAATAATAAGTATGGCTGGTACCCGAAAAAAAAAAAGGGTTCGGTCGGACCGAACTGTAGCCACTGCGTTTCACTTAATATTTTGAGATGGTCCAACTTCATGCTCCATGGATTATCAATGGAAACCATGGTATCATGTTGATTTTCACATACTGATCACGTATTTGAATTAATATAAAAAACAGAGTCCAGAATAAATAAATATGATCTAAGTATCATGGTTATAATACATCAGCATCTAGTAATATGTATTTCTTTTTTAAGTTGGTTTTTTATTTAGAAAATAAATGTACGCACTGGCTCCTCGTACGTCAAAGACGTACAATGTATTTTTTTTTTACCTTGTACGTCAAGCAAAACTTTGAGGAACTCTTATGATGTAAAGTTATAAATGCAGTAGATATTGCTCCACACCCTAACCCTATCCCTAACCCCCTATCTCTGATCCTGAAAAATAAAATCTGAACAAAAAAATTTATGTCTCTCATAGGAATCAAACCGGCACATAGCTTGCCAAACTGGGTCACGGCCAAGCGAACAACCAACATCACTAGCGCGCCACACAAACTAACCCCTTATTTTAATTTATAATTAGAAAAAATTGACGTACGAGGTAAAAAAAAATACATCGTACGTCTTTGACGTACGAGGAGCATTTCCCATAAACGTATTGGATCGAAACCCGAAACAAAATTATAACAAGCCTCAAAGTAGTAGCAAGTGGTCCTTCTAAAGTTTCTATTTCTGTTATCAAATGATCCGTGTGTGCCTCAACTGCCTCTTGTCTTAAAGTATCGGCATCTTGTATGGGAACGTTTAACTTTTTCCATGGATTATCATCTGCATTGGGTGTTACTTCCGCCATTTTGTTATTATTTACATTTCCGCATGCGCAAGTATTATTATTTTTCTAAGTTTGGAGAGTATTCAAAAAACGAACAGGAGGTCTGGCTGTGACTCAAACATAGACATGTATACTATAATGTCTATGGATCATATTCTGTGGTGTTACAGTCTGAAGATACTTTTATGAAAAGGCAAACTGGGGGGGGGGAGGGTTACCCACTTCTAAGTGGGCCTCGTGTCGTGAGTTGTTTTTTCCCCGTTATCCAATACAAGTTTTAAGTTAAATAAATTGATATTTTAATACTACATTTAGAGTACAGTTCCTATGAACCATTCTGCTATTAAGAAGTATATACTATTTTTAAAAAAATATCACGGGCAAATTTCATATTCTAGCAGGAATAAATTGCTTTAATCAGGCCCACCACAAGGTAAGGTAATCCGAGCACTTTTCAGTGGCCCAAAGCTAAATTGATATAACAGTTAAGAAGGTTAGATGAGCCGCATTTGTAAAAGATTATTAGGCACCTAAGAATTGCTAATGGGTGACCGTGATAGCTATTTGCCTATGTGCCCAAACGAGCATTTTCTTATGGCCCCAAATATACCTTTGCTCTGCGTCAATTATATGTGTTGTTGAACCCACACCACCACCCCCTCTTTCCCTTCAAACCTTACGAACAGCTCTGACCACATATCAGCATATTTACATAAATGGGATATTCGATACCTGTTTTATCACGTAATGTACACTACTCAAGTACTTTTTTTTTGGAAAACTTGTACACGTATTTGCACCTTGTGTACTTGTACTCGTACTTGCACCTGAGCTATCGAATAAGAGCATAGTTAAAAAAAATTGTTAACAATGTAAAATTCACTACACCTAGAGAGTAAATGGTATTACATTATTTCTGATATTATTACGTATTCTATGAAAAAAAAAACTCATAATAATAATAATTCAACATTCCATTGTTATTTTAGTGTCAAATAATCGTACAAATAATTTATGATATGACATCATAGAGCACAGAGCTGCTAATCAAAATTACAGAAACCATGGTATGGTTATGAACCAAGTCTTCTTCTTCCTTTGGCTCTACAGCCCATCTAGGGCCCTGGCCTGCCATACTTCTCTTCTCCACTTTCCCCGATCCATGGTCTTCCTCCACTTTCTCACTCCTATGGTTTTAATGTCTTTCTCCACTTCCTGTAACCATCTGCTTTTAGGTCTGCCCTTAGGCCTTTTCTCATTGGGTGTTGTCTTATATATTGCTTTTGGACCTCTGTTGTTTTTCATTCTTTCTATGTGCCTACCCACCTCAATCTATGCATTTTGATTTCAGCTGTTATGTTTGGTTCTTCGTATCGTACAGTTCTGAATTGGTTCTACTTCTCCACTCGTTACTGCCCTTTACTGGCCCATACATTTTCCTAAATATTTTTTTGTATTTTTACTTTGTTATAATGTGTGGGTGCGGTCATTTCCAACTGTGCTGTTATATTTGATTCTGAACCCATTCAGTTAAAGGATTTCTCATATCTTCAAGTTTGGGGGCTATAGTGCTAATTATGAACGTGTTTCAGATCGTACACCTCATAATTACATTCTTTATTCTGATATTTACAGTGCAATCAGGAAAATCCGGCCGTTGACATTGTACTTTAAGTGTGTCTCACTGCAGCCACAATACCCATTGTTTTAGTGTATCAACACATTTGATAGTAACTGATGATTGTAGTTTACTGCAATGGTGTGCATTTATCTAAACGCGATTAGCACTATCATTTTAAACCTTGATATCATGATGTAAACAATTGAACTTTCATTGGCTACTTTCAGTATTTGCTGATTCACGATGACTTGTAGTTTGCAACAGGCTACGTGATAGATTGTGTGATAGATTGTGTGATAGATTGAGTAATAGAGTGTGTGATAGATTGTGTGATTATAGATTATGGGATATATTGTGTTATAGAGTGTGTGATAGATTGTGCAATTGATAGACTGTGTGATAGATTGTGTGATATATGATGTGATAGATTGTGTGATTGATCGATTGCCTGATAGATTGTGTGGCTCTCGTAATAAAAGGATGAGGTTGGGGTGGGGATAGTTTCTCAAATAGCTAAAACATAAGTATGACATATTGGTCTAACAGATAGCTAAAACATAAGTCTGACATATTGGTCTTACTGACTCTAACAGATCAGTAATGTTGAAAAGATACCGCAACATTTTGCAATTCCTTATCATTAGTACACAGTGTATTTTTATATTGTATTTTACTTTTTATTATAGATCAATAACAGATTCTCCCTCACTAGTGAATTTCATTTTACTTACTGTCGTATATTTCTCTCGGGATAGTGCGATTTTCCATGGACGAAAGGTTACCCGGGAGCTGTGCGGCTGTGAGCAGCAGTGGCATTATACATCAAATTCAATCTAAAATATAAATAATCAACGTCTCCTCCCCCTCCCCAGCGGGTCGAAATGAAATTATCAAACGTTGACCGGTCCGTGGCGAGAAAAAAAGCTGAGGACCAGTGAAGTAAATGATCATATACACGATTTCCGCAACTATCTGCTTCATGTCCCATTCCAAGCCACCCCACCCCCATGACGAAGGAGACGCCAGACAAACACATTCTTGTGGATTTCATTGCTAGAATGAAGTGCAAAAATGTCATAGGCCACTAACCTTAGGAGTCACATGGGGAATAGTAATATGTTATAAAAAGACAGTCTTGGCAATCAATGTGTATTTGTGTGCCTTAGTTTGTGGACATTTCCAGAGGTCTATGATTAGTCAGTTAAAGCCATGCATGGGCATCTATAAACATCTTTAAAAAGTAATTAGTTTCGTAATTCTAAAAGATATTAATTCATGGTTTCGCAATGATCACAGCCCCGTAGCGTGAAAATTCTACAGCAGGGGCCAGGCAATAGCAGGAGGGGGGGCAGGTAATACATTTTACTAAGTAGAACACATAAGCGGGGGGGCAGACAAAACGCAGGGGGCCCGGCCCCCTGCCCCCCCCCGCACGCTACGGGCCTGAATGATCATGTATTTTGTGTAGATACTATATATATGTGTGCCCAATGCATTTTTTTTATAAAAAAAAATAGGTGCCGGTACGCAGTGATGGATTGCCTAAATTTTAGCTAAAACCCAACGTCTAGTTTAGTTCTTATTGCGCGCAATTTTAAAATAATTCAATTTTAATAAATTAATAACATAATAAATTAATAATAAACGTTAAAATATTTTTCCCCACATTGAAAAAGGTGCCGGTACGCCGTACCTGTGCGTACCGTCACAAAAAAGCACTGTGTGTGCCAAATTTTAGCCTAAATAATATAAGGTCCTAAAATGAGTTATAAGTTTGAGGACAATCCAATCCATACACACACATATACACACAGCTAGCCTCACAGTTTCACACAGAAAGTGAAGCTAATTGAAAGCTTATAAAAATTTTCATTATTTAAATGTGTATACGTTGCTCCATTGTATGTGTGATTAAAAAAACAACAAAAGCAACAACAGCTTTCATTTACTCTGCACACATAAAGGAACAATAACAAACACATTGTGAGCTGTGTTCATCCCTCCTCTCCCCACTCCCATGAACTTAATCATTATTATTACTACGCCTATTATTTTTCGTTTGAAGATCGTCCACGCTAATACAAAGTGATCGTTGTTTTCTTTTTTTAACTTTTATATTAACTTTCATCACGTGGATTGTGTGACACACCCCGACAGCGGGTGGTTCCCCAAAGTGAATTGCAAAAACTAAGGTCATTTGACTCATTCATTACCAGATATATTGCCTTCAGTATGTTTTTGAATTATTTGATAATAGCTCTTTTGGCTAGCAGGTGTGTAACAATAATAGGCCGGTGAATATCGATACCTATTATTAAAAAAAAAAGGATGGGGTTATGATCGATCGTGCACAACTGATTAGTGCTAACACACACGGCGGATGTTTTAACCAGAGTTTTGTCAACCACTGCAGGTGAGTTTGAATGTGTTGCACACATCGACGTTCTTACGTATAGGTGAACTCGGGTATTAGTTTCTATTGAATATTATAAGAGGGACCCCCCAAGAAGTCTCTGTCTAGGGCCCCGAAATACCAAAGAACGGCCCTAGTTGTACGCATTGTGCTATATAGCTTGTTTTTTTTTTCAAGTAGATCTAAATAAACATTATTCATATGATGTGTATCCTTCTTAATCTTATAAGCTAACATTTTAAAATACTTTATCTCTTTGTGGACTAGCGTTTGTAGGGTTCACGTGTACATTTCATGTTTCAATGATGTTTGTTTCACTTCTATCGGTTCACGTGTACATTTCATGTTTTAATGATGTTTGTTTCACTTCTATCGGTTCACATGTACATTTCATGTTTCAATGATGTTTGTTTCACTTCTATCGGTTCACGTATACATTTCATGTTTCAATGATGTTTGTTTCACTTCTATCGGACAAATGAAAAGTCGAAATTTCTTTTTTAAAAAGCTTAAGTAATGTAATTGGTACGGTAGATAGGTTTGATTGTCAGCTTATCCTGTATAGAAATGCTTTAACCTAAAAAAGAAAAAGAAAAAGATAGTTTTAAAATCTAAATGATGTGCTAGTAACTATCAAAGGCTGGTTTGAATCTGGTTTGATGACTTGCTTTGTTTTCCACCATCCGCGGCAACACTTATTATGTAAAGCAAAAATTAATCCCATTCTGACAATGTATAAATAAAATTCAGGTCCTTATTTCTTCTAATTATATAACAGAGTCACATCCATAATTTCATTATGACAATATTGTATAACGAAATTCAGGTCCGATTCCTTATAATTGTATAAGAGAGACACCCCATAACTACACTCTGACAATATTGTATAAATAAAATTCAGGTCCCCTGATTCTAATTATATAACAGAGACACACCCTAACCCCCCTCTCATCTAAAAACATTGTCGTATTTGAATTTTTTGTTATTTATCAGATGAAGTGAAATAAAATTTGAGCTGTAAAACAGACATCAACGACCAGT
>JAGDYQ010000184.1:1691462-1708408 GCA_021962125.1 Bulinus truncatus | reverse complement strand
TAATTGTTGTGTTGGCCGTTGTCTATGGGTAATCTAAGTAACTGAGCTGAATGCGTGAGGTCGATAATTTATATTTGTGTACAGCCACGTGACGAGTAAATACAGAACGACTAAGTCGGGTGGGTATATGATAACCAACACTTGACTTTATTCAAAACGTAGATATATATGACAATATAAATAGTTCTAAAAAGAACTCTTAGCGGAGAGCTAAGTTTACAATATGCAAACCATACGTATACAAATAACTCTAAAAAGAAGTTTACAGTCGGGAGTCTAAACAGACTCGTATAACGTGGACCTCTCGTAAAAGAGAGTGTGTGTATAGTCCTCCCCGCAAGGGGATGGACTTTGCCCCTCGGAATGGGGGGGGGGGAATGAGACGCCCAGTCCCCGCAAGGGGATGTACTGCCCTCGATTCTTAACACTCATCCTTTTATATCGTTGGGTCCTCAATCTGAATCCACGTCCAAACATACATCAACGTCATGTCACCCAGGTGTACTGAGCATATGATAAGGCGCTACCGCTCTGTTATCATCTAGCCTGGTCCGAGGAATTAATCTCATGAGGGGGTGGGGAAGATGGATGTCCGGCGGAGACGTGTCCACCGTCACGAGCCATTGGTTTGGTGGTCCAACGGGCGTGCCATTAGATTGGGAGAGGAGGGTGTTATGAGAAGGGTTGGGGTAGAGATAAAAAGGGGGTGGGGGTTGATATAACACGGGAAGAAAAGGGGGTGGGGGTTGAACGGGAAGATGTCTTAATACAGTTTGTAGCACTAATGTGTTTAGTATCCCCATAAATGAAACTTTAAATTTTAAGTTTTCGATTTTCAAAAATGTATATACTTTACCTGAAACCAAATCTTTGTACCAGCAACTTCAATATGTGGCAGAAATTCTTTAAAATGTCTGGATATTGCAGTAGTAACACCACAAACAAACACCCAAACAACTATCATGAAAACAGCTGGAGAATAAAACACATAATTTTTTTCTTCTTATGGTACGTATTTTTTTTCCCTGTAGCTAGTCCTCCTTGAAATATTTTTTACATTTGATTAAACTACAACATAATGTTTATTTATTTTTTACCCATGGACTTATGGCAACATTTTCAGACGAAGAAATTGAAACATTATTTACTTGAAATAATGAACACCTGATTAACTCATTCGATTTAGCCTCAAACGATACAATCCTACTATGACACATGATGATGCATCAGCTATCACAATGCGATACATCGGTTGTCACTAGGCGATACATAAGCTGTGAGATAGCGATACATCAATTGTCACATAGCGATACATCAACTGTCACATGGCGACACATCAGCTGTCACATGGCGACACATCAGCTGTCACATGGCGACACATCAGCTGTCACATGGCGACACATCAGCTGTCACATGGCGACACATCAGCTGTCACAGTGCGACACATCAGCTGTCACAGTGCGACACATCAGCTGTCACATGGCGACACATCAGCCGTCACATGGCGACACATCAGCTGTCACATGGCGACACATCAGCTGTCACAAGGCGACACAGCTTTTATGTGTCGAAAAGAATCGCCAAAAAACAACACTCAAATAAGCTTGAGCTAAGTAAGCAACTATTGTTGGTGGGGAACTGTTGGTGATAGGGAACTATTGGTAGAAGGGAACTATTGGCGGTAGGGAATTATTTGTAGTTCACTTTAATTTTTAAATCATACATGGGGGCTAATCTAATAAATATAAGAAAAGGGTGAATGACAGTTTGACATTTGAGTTCAATCAAACATTCACTTAAAATAAAACTATTCACACATCCACTTAGCAAAAGTGCTATGAAATATTTATTTACCATTTCACATGTAGGTGTTATTGGTGAAAACATTCACAAGCAATTGGTGCTTTCAGACATTTACAAAGCTATAGGAAAAATCAAACATTCACATAACTATAGGTAAGAAAATCACCTATCAATAGATGTTATGAAACAATGACATACTTAAGTTCTGTAACACATTGCATAACAACAGATTCTAACAGGCATATAGGTGATATCTAACATTGAAATAACTAGAGTGCTGTAATACATTCACACTACTGTAGAGTGATATCACTATCAGATATTCACTATGAACATTAAAAATGACAACAATGTGTATTCACCATGAACTCGAACTAGTCCTGGGAACGCTGAGCCTATGTGTACTGCATATTCTCTGAAATCAACTTTAGATTCTGACTGAGCTGGCATGTTGTCGTGTTTTAGTATTACAAAACTTTCTGAAAAAAAATCTTTGAAAGATTATTTTTAAACTCTTGGCATGTTCATATTTCCGATACAGTAAAGTATATATATATATATATATATATATATATATATATATATATATATATATATATATATATATATATATATATGGTTGATAAAATAGATTATTTAAAATCTGTATACTAAGATGAGTTAACTAATAACTTACTAGGCAAGACTGAACCCCATGCCAGCTGTACGTATCTGCTGTCTGTGTTGATGTATGAGTACTTAATTTCATCATCCTCAGCAGATGAGTTGACAGGTATGTAGAATCGACATTCCAGTCTTCCGTTGTCGTATCGAATCTCTTGTCCTAATATGTGTTTCTGTTAAAAACAAAACGATGATACGTATAAATATACAGTATTCGATACTTTGTAAGTTGTGAAAATAATAATATTTCGAAAATGATCGTTTCCCTAAAATATGAGAGAAGTTTGTACAGTTACTTTTAAATCTGGGACATTGTAGTGACCGGGATTATATCCTTGCTGAATGTTGCTGCTGTTAAATCCATCATATACACACGTGAACGTTTCATCTCCACCACCCTGTAGTCGAGAAAGTCAAATACTGCATTAAATGTAAACTTTTTTTATATCCACATCAAAAACGGCCAAAAGGACACATCGATACCGACATGGACCACCAGCGAAAAAGTTTTGTGTTTGGGTAGGGAGCTTAAGTGATCAAAAATTGGCTTGTCATGCCAATTTAACAAAGCATTACAAACCGGAGTGCAAACGAGCTATTCTCTATCGGGCTCCGCACTTCCTTTGGCCGGCCTTGAACCAGATGTCTAGTTTATACATTCTATATTAACAAGCATATGAACGAAATTTACAGATCCTTTTTCTACTGGTGTGATTTTAAAAAACAACAACGAGAAAATTAAATATTTAGCATATTAATTTAGAAACAAAGTCAGCAATGTTTACCGACTTTAGAAATGAGGTATTGAATTGGTTTAGCGATCTAAAGAGGAATAACTATAATTGTGTTTAGTATTTTTAGAAAATCGTGAGTTAATGTTCTTAGCTCAGTGGTCACGACCAACTGGTGCGTCGCGGGAGAATTTAAGGTGGTCGCGACTACATTAGAATTTATATTTAGAGAATTGAGATCCTATGCAGGCCCACCGACAGAAATTTCGGGCCCCTGGACAGGGCTGTCACGGCCCCCCGTGCTGATTTTAATATTTTCAAAAGTTTATTGCCTAGCTCAGTCCGGGCCCCTAAATCTCGCCTGGCCCCTGCGCATCCCCCTCCCCTCCCTCTCGGCGACACTGATCCTATGTAAGCATTATTACAACTTTGTTTCTTTAATTATTCTTTTTACAAAACTAAAAGTCTGTTAACCTGCAAAGCAAAATGAACCAATCTATAGGCCTTTTGATTGACGCTCTACAAAAGGGACCAATCTATAGGCCTTTTGATTGACGCTCTACAAAATGGACCAATCTATAGGCCTCTTGATTGACGCTGTACAAAAGGGACCAATCTATAGGCCTCTTGATTGACGCTATACAAAAGGGACCAATTTACAGGCCTCTTGATTGACGCTATACAAAAGGGACCAGTCTATGGGCATCTTGATTGACGCTATACAAAAGGGACCAATCTATATGCCTCTTGATTGACGCTATACAAAAGGGACCAATCTATAAGCCTTTTGATTGACGCTATACAAAATGGACCAATCTATAAGCCTCTTGATTGACGCTATACAAATGATGACAATTTTTTTTTTATCTTTTTTTTTTGTATCGCATTTTTAGAGCATTTTCGAAAAAAAAAATGCTCTATTGTCCCCGTTTTGTCTGTCTGTCTGTCCGTCATCACCCTAGATCTCAACAACCATAAGTCCTAGACCCATGATGTATATATCATTTTGTAGGTCTTGGCCTGCCAAGAAATGACTTTCTCCATTTCGCGATCTGACCTCTGAGGGCCGTAAAAGGGGGCTTATAAAGTACCGTTTTTTACTATATAAGCTATATTAATAATGGAGCGCCCTATATCTCAGCAACCATAAGTCCTAGACCCATGATGTATATATCATTTTGTAGGTCTTGGCCTGCCATGTGTACATCAAAAGTTCATTTCGCGATAGGACCTCTGAGGGCCGGGCTTCAGGGCTCCTAAGGGGCTTATATATTATATATATGGCCCCATTCTTCACCTTGTACGTTCAATAACCCATTCATTTGATGCGAAATACTGCAGCACGTAGTTTCACCAAGATTTATTAAGAAACTCATCAAATGAAAAAGTAAGCGTGTGTTCAGAGTTTAATTGAAAGTATCAGAGCTATGCAACAATTGACGGAGTTTTCGGACGATTAAATGACTACAATTTCGAATGTTTTCAATTATGAGTCCTATTTCAGTAACCACAAACCACTTGTAGTTAGATTTAAGAGAAAATATTTTTTTTCAAATATAAAGAAACGTCTTTATAATATTTTTTTTACAGATATATGCATTACACAATTGAATTTATAAACATTTCCAAAATTTACAAATATTTACTGAAAGCTAACAAACGTACTGATACATAACATGAAAATGCGCTAACACGTCCTGTGTCCAGAATGGAACAGGCTTAATTGCTTGTTTATCTTTGCATGCGGGTCGGGAAGATAAATGTTTTATTCCTCATAATAGGTCGCTAAAACTAAAACTGTTGACATAGTCATAGTGGGTGCGAAATGAAAAAGTTTGAGAGCAACTGTCACTGTTTAATTGGAAAATAAAGTAAAAACATTTTGCCACTGATGTTTCTAATCATGTTTCTAAATCGAGAGAGGTCTATCTATTTAGGCCAACTGGTAAAGAAAAACAAGGGTATATGAACGATGATAAAAGGTAAACACAGCCATTTAGCAGAAACAACAGCTATTTTTAGAACTAAATTACAGGATGACATACGAGGCTATTATATTTGACTGAATAAATTGTACTTATGCACAATAATTATATAAAAGAAATAAACAACTTCGAACAGCCTGTTCACTGGGCAACACAAACTTCAAACAGCCTGTTCAATGGGCAACACATGTGTCGAAATAGATATAAACAAACAAAAAATAATGATGAAGGCGGACACCTCTGTGGACAATTTATTACAGCGTCATGACCTATCATTAAAATTTCATAATTAAACGATGGCGGCTTTAAAAAAAATTTCAGTCGTATTTAAAAACGCACAAATATCTTTAAGCGATAATTCTGATATAAAATTTTTGTAACAAGAAGTATTTTTTTCCAGAATAATCTGTTCGTATTTTGTATTTAAGGTCTACAAAAAAAAAACTTAGCGTGTAGGTTTGCACGTAAAATTGAGCGCACAGACGGAAGTCTTCATAGGCGTTTTATATAGTCATGGTGTTGGTGACCTGTGTGGAACTATTTCGCGCTCAACAATTTGGGGGAATCACAGCACCCTTGAATAGAATCCGATAATTCATAGCAGCTGGCGTCATTTTAACTTACCATAACTGTGTCTTTCGACAGGCCCATTGATATATAATTTTGCTGTGAGTCGCACATCAGTTCAATAAGGAAGTCCCTGGAGCCATTCCTCAAAGAATACGTCATTGCTGACAAACAGTTATCTCCTGAGCAGTAACTAGGGTACAGAAAGCAGCCCTTGGAGTGTCCACAGGCACTGAAATCAATTGTCTGCACCATGACAGCCATCTCTGATGTCTATAGATCAATGAAAAGTAATTTTATCAACATGCATGTTTATGAATTAACGTAAGTTCGGTGCTGTGGGGCAATATATGCAATATATAGGGTAGATCCTAACTTGAATTCAGGGGCTGGATTAACTTTTAGGGCTAAAACGGCCTTAGACCCTTAAAAAAATGGGGCCTCTATATTTTTTTTTATCGCTAACTTCATACGCTGAAATGGCAAGAAATCTAAACAACTCTTTGCATCTTCTTGAGGCAGGTATATTATGTAGAATGACGTAAAACATTTCAAATGTGATTTGTCATTTTGTTCGCGAAATTAAGTCCTTTTTTAGGTTACAAGCTTCAGTATCCTCCATCCGGCCATTTATTTATTCAGTTGTCCTCATACAATTTTTTTGTTTTGGAAAAACATGTGTTAAGGTTTGTGAACGCCAGTTACCAAAAATCTGGTCAGCCTAAAGCTCTTATTTTTTTCAATAACATAGCACATTTACTAAATTCTCTTAGGTTCTAAAATAGTAATTAAAAAATTGAAATGTTTAGTGAATTAGAATTTGTAGAAAATGTACGTGACGCGAACTTATCTTTTTTCTCTGAGGTGTCGAACCAGATTTTTGCCCCCAGCATGATTCAAACTATTTTATTGTATGGTTGTCACAGGATTGCCAACTTAAATGCTTTATATTTTCACATGTAATTTAAGATATTAAGATATTGATGGTTAAACATCAAGATAAAAAGAAAATGTTATCCAAAAATCTATAAGTTTGGTTTTTATGTTCCGTTAATATGTACAGTTTTATTATTTTCTAAATTTGTATTGGTAACCCTGGAAATGTTCTATCTATTTCTGTATATGGCCTACTTATACGAGCTAAAACTCGGCGAGTGCTACGACATAAATAAAAACTGGACCTGGGCATGCGGTTCTGTGTTATCAATACGTTCCTCGGCTACCAAAAGTAGATGAACATCATGCCAGAAGGTAAGAAAATCTTTCACCAGTGTGACCCTGTATAAACAGTTCATCACAGCAACATTAGTGAAAAATAAGTTGAACATCATAAATAAATTTGAAAAAAAAAAAGAACTGTTGAGCCTAAATAGTGGTAAAAGTTTAAACGACATTTAGCATGAAATGGGTAAATAAAAAGAAATAATTAGACATGAACTTAACAAAGCCCTACAACCTGTTACACAATCTACTTGAACGTTCCATTAAAAAAAAAAATCAATGACAATACAGAGGTACTAAGCACTAGTATTTTTTTTAATAAGGTCACGGTATGTTGTGGGGGTAGCGGAGAGCTTTGATAAATCGCTGTCGCCGTCACTATGGTTGGTGTCACCCGGCGCGGAAAATTCCAAAATACTTTGCAGTCTTTATATCCTTATAAGATCATCTTTTTAAGGAGAGGGGAGGCAAAGTGAGTCGAAAATGGGAATGGATGGGGAAAGGGGTAAAACAATCTAAAATATAAATAACACCCCCCCCCCGCACGAACCGGTACCGACAAGGGGAAGGGGGGGGGGGTAACACTGTGCTACACTATTGGAAAGTCAAAAACAGTAATGACATTTTTTAGTCAATGGTAGGGGCTTTTAAAATAGCGATGATGCGCTCTCTGTATAATAAACAGTATGTGGACCACCGTGTTTATAGAAATTTTTCCATTTATGGTCTTTAAAGGGTGGGCAAACTTTTTGACACACGGGTCATATTGGGTTCGTAAATTTTACGGTCTGGCCGGACCAAAGGGCAAACTGATGAAATGAAGACATGAATTAAAGATTAAACAGTTCGTCGGGCCCTCGGGCCGTAGATTGCCCATGGCTGGTCTATAATCTAAAAGAAACAGTAGTGGATTAACGATGGCCGTTAAGGGCGCGAGCCTGGGGCCCCGACCTGCGATTGGCCTAACTAACCCAACATTGCTCTTTGTATGTCAGTCTTTTTTTTTTTAAAGCCTAAAAATGTCTTCATCACCCGCGCCTCAACCGACTCTATACCGCATCTGATGAGTTACGAAAAAGTGATCATTGTATATTTTATTTTTTGTAAGTTTGTTTTTTTATTCTTGCATAATTAACAAAATAAATAATTATTACCTCATGACCAGGGGCGAGCTTAGCATTTCGATTGATTTCACGAGGCCTATTGTCAGATGCGGAGTTTAGGGAGTATTCAAATGCTCTTTGGAAGGTCTTTACCTGTACGCGAGACCTAAGGTGGTTGCCCTAATTGCTACATCCAGTGCAGTAGATTAGGAATATTTGACCAGAGGTGGCGTAAGGCCGCATGTGACCGGAGGAGAGGTAAACAATATATAATAAATCAGTCTGGTGACCGCCCAAACAAGAACAAAAGGTTAACTGCGGCCGTCAGTGGTAAAAAGGGTTGTGCACCCCAGACCCCTTTATTAGACCATGGATCATCTAAATTTGTAACCAAAAATTAACCAAATTAATGACTTCTGCAGATATTTTTCATTCTGTTTTTTTTTTATTTACTTTACTTACCTAAATATAACATCACCATTTTAAACATCATTCTGTTATTTACTAAAGTTACTTATCTAAATAAAACATCGCCTATATATATATATATATATATATATATATATATATATATACTTATAAGACGCATTTTTTGTCTGTCTGTCTGTCTGTCTGTCTGTCTGTCTGTTCCCTTATAACTCAAGATCCAGAAAAACAGATAACGTGAAATTTGTTACACATACACATAATTACACGGGGAAGGTTATAGGACAGGTTTCGTTTCATCTCGATGGGTAGTTTAATTGTAATTAATTTTTTTTATTTTAGTATTTTACTATATTAAAGTAATCTCGACGGCGCCATAAATAAAATTCCTCTGTGACGTCATTTCCCCGATGATCAAATAGAACTTGCGCGCTGGTGCTGTATTGTGCCTTTGTGATGCAAAGAATTGTTGATGTTTTTTCATGCTTCCCTATTTGTGCAGCTTGAGGAAGTTAAAGGAATGAAGAAGGATTATAGAAGAAGTGTGAAGCCATAATAATAAGTATATATATATATAGAGAGAGAGAGAGAGCGAGGGGGGAGGGTAGGAGGGAGGGGGAGAGAAGGAGGGGGAGAGAGGGAGGAAAGGAGGGTAGGAGGGAGGGAGGGGTGGGAAGAGAGGGAGGGGGAGAGGGAGGGAGGGGGTGGACAGGGGGAGAGAAGGAGGGGAGTGAGGGAGATGGGAGATGGAAGGAGAGATGGAGAGAAAGGGAGGGGAAGGAAAGAGAAAGGAAGGGGGGAGAGAGGGGGGTAGGATGGGAGATAGAGGAGAAGGAGGGGGGAGAGAGGGTGGGAGAGAGGGAGGGAGAGAGAGATAAAGAGTGAGGGGGTTAGGGAGGGAGAGAGGGAATGGGGGAGGGAGAAATGGGGAGAGAGGGGGAGGGAGAGAGGGGTTAGGGATGGAGAGAGAGGGGAGGGAAGGAGAGAGAGAGGATGGGAGAGATGGGAGCAAGAGATAAAGAGAGAGAGAGAGGGCAGGGAGGGAGAGAGAGGGAAGGAGGAAGGGGGAGAGAGGGAGGGAGGTGGACATGGGGGAGAGAAGGAGAGGGAGAGAGATGGGAGGGAGAGGGAGGGAGGAAGGGAAAGGGAGAGAGAGGGGGTTGGAAGAGGGAGAGAGGAAGGGAGAGAGGGGGTAGGGAGAAAACAGAAGGTAAAAAGACAACCTTATTTTAAACCCGGGCAAAGCCGGGTACTTGCAACTAGTATATATATATATACTTATAAGAGGCGTTTGTTGTCTGTCTGTCTGTCTGTCTGTTCCCTTATAACTCAAGATCCAGACAAACAAATAACGTGAAATTTGTTACACATACACATAATTACACGGGGAAGGTTATAGGACAGGTTTCGTCTCATCTCGATGGGTAGTTTAATTGTAATTAATTTTTTTTATTTTAGTATTTTACTATATTAAAGTAATCTCGACGGCGCCATAAATAAAATTCCTCTGTGACGTCATTTCCCCGATGATCAAATAGAACTTGCGCGCTGGTGCTGTATTGTGCCTTTGTGATGCAAAGAATTGTTGATGTTTTTTCATGCTTCCCTATTTGTGCAGCTTGAGGAAGTTAAAGGAATGAAGAAGGATTATAGAAGAAGTGTGAATCCATAATAATAAGTATATATATATATATATATATATATATATATATATATATATATATTAGGGCTGCTGATTAAACTGCGTTAATTTGCAATTAACGCGTCAAAAAAAATTGGCGATTAAAATTTTTAACTCAATACCTAAATGCGTTAATTTGACCAAAATGCTGAAAGTTCACCAAATCGATAAATAACGGGGGGCAGGGAGGGAGAGAGAGGGAATGAGGGAATGAGTGAGGGAGGAAGGGGGAGAGAGAAGGAGGGAGAGAGAGGTGGAAAGGGGGAGGGAGGGAGAAAGGAGGGAGAGAAGGTGGGAGAGGGAGGGAGGGTAGCGAGGGAGAGAGGGGAGGGAGGGAGAGAGAGGGTGGGAGAGAGGGAGGGAGAGAGAGATAGTGAGGGGGCAGGGAGGGAGAGAGGGAATGAGGGGAGGGAGGAAGAGGGAGAGAGGTCAAGAGGGAGAGAGGATGAGAGAAATAGGAGGAAGAGATAAAAAGAGAGAGGGGGCAGGGAGGGAGAGAGGGAAGGAGGAAGGGGAGAGATGGAGGGAGGGGGATGGACAGGGGGAGAGAACGAATGGGAGAGGGGGGAGATGGGAGAGGGAGGGTGGGAGGGAGAGAGGTGGGAGAGAGAGCGAGGGAGAGGGAGGGAGAAGGAGGGAGGGAGAAAGGGAGGAAGGTAAAGGGAGAGAGAGGGAGGGAGGGAGAGTGGGGGAGGGAGAGAGGGGAGAGGGGGAGAGAGAGGATGGGAGAGAGGGAGGGAGAGAGATAAAAAGTGAGGGGGGCAGGGAGGGAGAGAGGGAATGAGGGAGAGAGGAAGAGGGAGAGAGGTGAAGAGGGAGAGAGGATGAGAGAAATGGGAGGAAGAGATAAAGAGAGAGGGGGCAGGGAGGGAGAGAGGGAAGGAGGAAGGGGAGAGAGGGAGGGAGGAGGATGGACAGGGGGGAGAGAACGAAGAGGAGAGGGGAGATGGGAGAGGGAGGGTGGGAGGGAGAGAGATGGGAGAGAGAGCGAGGGAGAGGGAGGGAGAAGGGGGGAGGGAGAAGGGGGGAGGGAGAAAGGGAGGAAGGGAAAGGGAGAGAGAGGGAGGGAGGGAGAGAGAGGAAGGGAGAGAAGGGGTAGGGAGAAAACAGAAGGTAAACAGAAAACCTTATTTTAAACCCGGGCAAAGCCGGGTACTTGCAACTAGTATATATATATACTTATAAGAGGCATTTGTTGTCTGTCTGTCTGTCTGTCTGTTCCCTTATAACTCAAGATCCAGACAAACAAATAACGTGAAATTTGTTACACATACACATTATTACATGGGGAAGGTTTTAGGACAGGTTTCGTTTCATCTCGATGGGTAGTTTAATTGTAATTAATTATTATTATAAGAGATCGGTGGGAGACAGAAATATTTTACTGCATTTTTGTTTCTAAAGCAAAAGATGTGTAACTTCCGGAAACTCAAATTGTAAACATGGTCTGGTGAAATCAATAGTGGAAAAACAATTCTCGGCTAAATTATTTTACTGCATTTTTGTTTCTAAAGCAAGAAACAAGAAACTCTTATTGTCGAAGTGGGAATGGCAAATTGCATATCTATTTACCTATCGTTTTAAAATTAAAGGTTCACATTAATAAACCGAAATACGTTAATTAAAATATTTCTGTGACATTATTAACATTATAAATACAATCTCAATGGGCAGTTTAATTGGAATTAATTATTTTACTATACTAAAGTATTCACGGTATGGTAAATCCTCTGTGACGTCATTTCCCGATGATACATGAACTTGCGCGCGGGTGCTTCAAATGTTATTGTATTCAAATTGTATCATGCACAGGGCATTGATACTGTATTCGCGAACCAAGTGAATGAGTCATTGAACGGACGAAGAAGAAAGTGTTAGGGACGGAAAAAGAAATAAAGATTTGTTGTAGTTTTTTTTTTCATGCTGCAAGTACCTGGCTTTAAAAAGTAAAGTTCCCTTAACCATATCGGGCCATCGGGGCAAATGAAGTGTAGAATTCATCTGTTTCTATAACCTCGGCATATGAAGGGGTTGTGTGGTTAGCACAACGCCCAGCCGCCTTTACCTCCCTAACTTAAAGTCAGGTACCCATTTAAAGCTGGGTGGACTTGTGGGATGACTTTGAAACACATTTCACCTGGAAAAATTCCACATGGTTCTCACTGAGGATCGAACCCAGGACTCTCAGGTCGACAGTCGAGTATCTACACCACTCGGCCACCCGTCCCACAACCTGGCTTTGCCCGGGTTTAAAATAAGGTTTTCTGTTTATTTAAGAAGCATAATTTGAAGTTTAATTGTTCAGAGAGAGAGAGAGAGAGAGGGAGGGGGAAAGAGAGATAAAGAGAGAGGGGTCAGGGAGGGAGAGAGAGAGAGGGAAGGAGGGAGGAAGGGGAGATAGATGGGGAGAGAGAAAGAGGGAGGGAGTGGGAGGATGGGAGAGAGAAAGAGAGGGAGGGAGAGAGAAAGGGGGGAGGGAAAGAGAAAGGGGGGAGAGAGGGGGTAGGGAGAAAGGAGAGGGAGGGAGGGAGGGAGGGAAAGAGAAAGGAAGGGAAAGAGAAAGGGAGGGAGAGAGAGCGAAAGGCAGAGATAAAGAGAGGGAGGGAGATAAAGAGAGGGAGGGATAGGGAGATGGGGAGGGAGAGAGAGAGGGGGGGTAGGGAGATAACAAAAGGTAAACAGAAAACCTTATTTTAAACCCGGGCAAAGCCGGGTACTTGCAACTAGTATATATATATATATACATACATACATTAATCATTCTGTTATTTACTCAAGTTCTTACCGAAATAAAACATCGCCAATACATTCATTATTCTGACATTTACTTAAGTTACTTACCGAAATAAAACATCGCCTATATATTCATCTGGAGCTCTCCACGTCAACCTAATACTCCAAACGTTATCACTGTTGCGATGGGTTAATACGTTCTGATAAAAAAAAACATATTAAATAAATCATTGATCTTTCTAGAATGCTCATGACCCCAGGTTTATTATTAGTGTGTCTGAGCTGCTAAAAAGGTGTGCTTTATTTAGAAGTGGGATACAAAAACATAAGCATGGCTTTGATAATAATTTTAATGATTCAATTTCGAAACATTGTTCAGGTATCCAAATTTAGCACGTTTCTAGTATTATTGCCCTAGATTGAAAATGATGGACCCTTGAGTCCTAAAGTATAATCAAAGCCACCGTGAGAAATCCTGGGCCCCGGTGTAATAAAGGTGCATGGGCCCCCTATAAAATACATATTAACGTATTAATTATTAAATTACAATCATAATTATATAATGGATACGTGCTAAGATTGGTGAGCTCCTTGGGTTTAATTGGCCCTGGAGCAATAAACCGTCTGCACCTCTGGGCGTGTGACATCCTAAATAATTAACTATGAGCCTGCCGTCTATATTATTTGATTTCGCAAAGGGGGGGGGGGTGTAGATTTCTTTAAAATAAACTGTAATCCTAGTTAAAATACTTGTAAAGAACAATCATAACGTTTACCTTTTGTGTACCAGAGGTACAATTTAATGGCTGGAGTTTATCTGTGGGGAATTGAATAAACTGTCCGACAATGTTTTCTAAAGGATGAGACTTCTTGAAGGCTGCTATAACTAATCCTTTAAGAGAAGAGACCCCTTGTGGGTCAGCTATAGTGACTGGAAACAAGCAACAGGATCACTGATTAAACCATGAATGTTAGCTAGGATGTTTTAAGGTATTTTTTTTAAACAAATAGTAAAAAATATGAAAAATCCTGTTAAATATATATAGGCCTATATATATATAGGCATATTATATATATATATATATATATATATATTATAAAGCCAGCCGAATGGGTAGGCAGTTAACTATGAACACTGATTACCCAACGGGTAGGCTTGCGCTTAAGTGCATCACCTTTTTAGGAGCTCTGCGACAATGGGTTTTTAAAAAAAGAAGGATCGTGACTGTCTCTACTGCCTGGGGTTCCTGGGACCGAGCATTGAATACTAGTATATGGTAGATAATAATTGTAAAAAACATAAAATATAATACAGTTATTCAGTCACCTGTAATCGTGTCTGAAGGCTGAAACTGTTTAGGCTCCAGAGTGATGTCATAAGGTAAAGCCGCACTCTGTGATAGTGCATTGTCGTGTTGAGGAAAAAGTGTTAAACATGCAGAACTAGGGGCACCATTAGGAAAGCTTTCTGAACGGAGTACAAAAAAGTATACAGTATTACCAACTCATTTTTTAAAAAAGAAATCAACAATAAATTAAATCTGGATATAGAAAGTACACTGTTATATGAAGTTAAAGAAGTATTATGTAAAAAAAATGTTTTCTAACAAATATATTACCAGCAGTGGACAAAAAGTGCAATATAAACAGCAACAACAGTTTGCCAGTCTGTAATGTTTTTTCCATGTCTGAATATTTCTTGAAGAAGCTTATCATATGAGTTTAATACTCTGAAATGCAAATATATTTATAGGACCTTAATATACATATATATATATATATATATATATATATATATATACAGAGAGAGAGAGAGAGAGAGAGAGAGAGAGAGAGAGAGAGAGAGAGAGTGTTTAAAGACTAAAGCTAAACAGATAACTACTATAACTGATATGGACTATTAAACTCAACAAAATGGAAAACAAAAATATAAAGCTGGGTTGAGTTTACAGTTCTTTTTTTTATTTCATTGCATAAATTCTCTTTATGAGCCTCTTCATATATAGGCCTATGAAACGCATGGGGTTAGATCAGTGGTTCCCAAAGTGGTCCCTACGGACTCCCAGGGGTCCGCGGTATCATTCAGGGGGTCCGTGGAAAATTAAAATTCATTTGGGGGTCCCTGGACAACTCCAGGGGGTCCGTGAAAGGTTTAATGTAAAATAGTGAAATTATGATCCATTTATGTTGCGAGGTTCTTTTATAAACTTATGTTAGTCGTCCCAACACCAGTGAACAACACTAATATACTAAGTCGACGGCAGTTGAAAGTAACAATAGTAATATTTAATTCTTTAGTATAACTGCATGAACATGAACTGACATATAATGGTGAACACAGGAGTACAGTAACTACTGTCTAGCTTTGGGCATTGTAGTATGAGGAAATTGCGTCATCAAACTCTGACTATATTGTTTCCCCACAATCTGTTGGCACGGCATAGAAAACGGTTATTAAGACATGCCTAGACTGACCAGACCAGCACGGTGTGTGTACTGCTGATCGGCCAGAATGGCGATGCAAGGTTTTTTCCCTGCCACTCGGACAGAGGGGAGGGTGTAATGTACCTGACTACCCGACAGAAATGGCAGGCTGCGACGGTGTGCTTGAGTGAGACAGAGTGGAAGGGTGTGAATACCATTGTTCGGATTGTCCTCATTGACCACAGTACCACCACCGTCACTAAAAGTTTTTTTTTCCTGGCCAGGAGAACCCCAATGTTTTTTTACCCACAGACTAAGGTATGCCTTCTAGACCAGGTTAGCCAAATGGCTAAGATCCATTATAGTGCAGATACTACACTTAAATATTACCCAAAAGGCCGAGAAGCGTCACTGCAACAATTCACTGGGACAACATCTAAGCAAGATGATGATGACTGCATGCTTCTTATTGGTTGCAAAGTCCAGAAAGCTGTTTATTATTGATGAGACATTATTTTACCAGTTGTATGTGAGGTAATACACACAGTTTTGCACAAACCAAATGTCGACATTATAAAAAGAATTCCACTGAGTTATAATACAGTACAAAGTAAGACTGACGAAATGGCTCAGTCCTTTGAAAATTCTTTATCTGATTACTTAAAAACATCTGAATTTTCTATACAGCTTGACCAGACATGAGTTCACTTCAGAGGCGTAGCGAGGGGTGGGCAAGGGGGCACCATGCCCCTGGCGCTACTCACAAAGGGGCGCTAAATGGTATATTTTACATATAATATTATATGGTTTTAGAAATGGGGGGGGGGGCGCTAAAAAGGTATTGTGCCCCGGGCGCGAGTTAAGCTCGTTACGGCACTGGTTCACTTTAAATCACTTTACCAGGAACCGAAGCTTTACATTTTAGGTTATGTAAGATTTGTAAAGAAGATAAATTTTGCAAAATGTTCGGGAACTGGTACAAAAGGTGAAACGTTATTTATTGAATTAAAAGATTTTTCAATGTAAAAGCTATACCCTTGACTAATATCATTTCTATTGCTACTGATGATGCTCCGGCAATGTTAAGAAGATACCGAGACTTTCTGGCATACTTAAAACAAGCTGTACCAAATGTATTTTTAGTGCAGAAGATACCGAGACTTTCTGGCATACTTAAAACAAGCTGTACCAAATGTATTTTTAGTGCACTGTGTCATTCATCGACATCATTTGGTCGCAAAAAATCTTAGTGAACGTTTGCAAGGATGACTAGATGAAGTCATTAGAGCAGTTAATAAAATCAGAAGGAATGCCTTCAATGAGATATTTTCTTAACTTTGTTTGAAAAATGAAGAAGACCATAACCGTTTACTACTTCACACAGAAGTATGTTCGTTATCTGAAGGTACATGTTTAAATCAAATTGTCTGTGCTCTTTGATTCAGTGTTGATATTTCTGGAAAGCAAAGACATTGATTTGCGACACAAATCAATCAATTAAAGAAAATAAATTATCATATGCATTTTTGTAGCTTTTTCGCTTGGGGGTCCGTGGGCAAGTTTTGATTATAAAAGGGGTCCATGGGTCAAAAAAGTTTGGGAACCACTG